>PVJO010031160.1:0-14624 GCA_004026905.1 Hystrix cristata
GTAGGTGATCATCAAGGCTGGAATTTTCTGAGTCGGGTCATTGCCTGCTCTTACTCTGAAATTTGAGTGGCCCCAACTGATATCAAAACCTAAATCTTCTGAGGGCTCTTGGATAATAGGTGTAATGAGGAACCTGGGTAAAATCTTCCTGTTAAAAAAAAAAAATCTCTTGAACTACATTTTTACATATCTACACAGTAAGAATCTTGTATATGAGGAACAATAGTAAATCTGTTGACAAAAACAGTATGTGAAAGTGCATTTAGGAAGATCATTGCATTTATACCTGCTACTAGAATATGCCACTATAAAATGTTCATTACATTTTTAATTGGATTGCAATGAATAAAGACATATATAAAAATATATATACACACACACATAGTCGAGAGACTACTTCGAATAAGAAATTTTGAATAAATAACACTGACTTCAAAGATTTTGTTAGTAATAATTGTTAAAAGGATTGAGTATGTAATAAGGGAAATAAAAATGTTCTCCTTTAATAACGACCACGTTTATTTGAAATATAGAAAGAGAAATGAATTAGTCTTACTTTCAAACTAAAGAATCCACTTGATCTTCAAATTAAAAATGAGACATTCCTGGGTAAGTAGGATAGCGTTCCTTGCCAATTAACCCTATTCCACTCCCGTCAGCTGCACCGCCTACAGTAACTTTTAGACCTAGACCTCCATAGGCTGCAGGGCTTGGCGCTCACCCTTTTGTTTTGTAGGATCTACATTGTAGTTATAATTGAAGATGAGGTTTGAAAGGCCAGAGTTTTGGTTTTTTGTTTGGCTTAGTTTGGTTTGGGGATTTTTTTGTTTGTTGGTTTGCTTTGGAGCTGCTTTTTCACACAGTGCCACAGGAATGCAAATATATTGTAGTAAATACATCATATTGATACTTTTTTAACCATTTCATTAATTTTCGATCCAAGATACACAGCTTAAAACACAGGATCTTTTGGATTTTTTAGCTTCACGACATATAAGGACTTTATCTGCTTTGCAGAGTGAGAGCATCTTCTCTGAGTACTAAGCACAGTTTTCCTGCATTGTTGCAGTTCAGACTACCAAGAGTTGTATTGTTTCTATGAATCATTTTGCTATTTGCACGTGTGCATGTGTGTGTGTGTGTCGAAGAAAGAGAGAGAGAGAGAGTCCTTTCTCTATAATCCTTTCCCTAAATACAGCCTGCAAGCCAATAGCAAAGATACCTGATTTAGAGGCAGGTTGCCCGGCTTGCTTATGTTTGAAAACACGCTCTCCAGAAAGGTTCTTGTGTTCCCGGGGCCAAGTAAAGCGTCATCTACCATAAGCCATATCAGGCAACATATTAGGTATTCCTTAATTTATTTAAAACCCAATTTTAAGAAGGGAAATTAGCTTAGATTCAGCACTTTAAATGTAAATTATGGATTCTGAGTAGATGAAATCAATTTTGAAAGGAAATGTGGATTAAATTACAGCTCCCCCCCAAAAAAATCCCAAACTCTGTTTTATATCACTGAATAGAGAAATATAGGGTATACATCAAATCCTCAATCAGAAAAAAAAAAAAGAAAAACGAAAAATAATATTAACATTCACTTTTGGAGTTGCTATGGGAGTCCCTCTTTTTATTTCATACAGGAGTAAATAGTCTCATAAAGCCTTCATTAATAGCCAGAAAACAAATCTGTCCTTCTCTTAGGCAGCCTTAACTAATGTACTCATCTTTATTAGAGAAGGTTTTAATTGAGTCATATTTTAAGAATCAGAACAAGCTTAAATATATTTCTCTTCTCACTTAATTTAGTACACAAATCTATTACTATGGTTCATTTAGACCAATATATTCTAACTATTAAGACTCAAAATAATTTTTCACACATTCAAAAGTCTTTTTTCATCTTACTAAACTGCCTTGTAAGGTTCTTTCTTTGGCTCTGGAATGTATCGGATGCAAATAATAAGAGTGTATCTGTAAACGTACATACACAACAAAAACCAGGAGAAAAATCACACATACACACACACGTATATATAATATTACAGTATATCATTATATATGTATCATTTAGCTCTACATCAGCTAAATTCAAAGTAAGATATTCTGGCAAAATTATTCGAGGTTGTACAAGTTTTAAAAATTTATCCCATTTTTTATGTTGAAATACCATAAAACTATAATTGCAAGAATTGTACCTAGTGCTTGATATTTTCAGGATACTTAGTTGCTCAATCCGATGTAAATTACCAAGTGCTGGTCTCACTCCGGATACCAGTGGTGCCAGCCAATCCTTAAGCCCTAAGCCCTGTGTGCTGACTGCATTGCCCGCAACCTTGACCCACACCAAAGGAAAGCAGAAAGGACCACGTGAACTCTTTTCAGTACCACTTGAATTGCATTGAGGAAGGGCAGGAGTTTCCAAACGTGCTCAAGTTGAGGCAACTGCTTCAAGACAAACTGTGTAATCTCCATTTCAGACATTTCTCTTGTCCTATGAAGTTCTAACAGAAAGGATCCACATTGGAATTTCATACAGACTACCAGCTCTACAATTTTTTTTCATATGAAGTTTATGGAGTTTTAAATTTTATGACAAATCTTATTTCTAGTTTTCTTTCACCATCTGTAACTGTGACAAACACTAGGGGGTAGGAGGAAAATGTGAGGAAAAAAATTGGAAAATCAATTTTATCTCCTACGATTACAGGAAATAAACTCCATGGAATATTCTGCTTCATTGCATTGGATCTGAATCAGCAATTGAAAGACATTTTATCTACCTGGCTTATTCATACAATATAATTTATTACATTATACAGTAAACTAGAAAGTATTGGGTGAGTCACTGAACCACTCACCAAGGTTCATTTAATAAAAAGACCTCCTTTGTTGCTTTATTTTATGTGATAAAGGTTTAGAGAAGAAAAACAAAATCTATAGTTATTCTCAGTATTAGTCACAATGCCTCCTTTTGTTGTGCTAGGGAAAGATATTTTCATAACAAATAGAAGGAGCCAGTGCTACCTTAGGGCAAAGCGATTTGTTGAATGTCCCAGAAATTGAGGCATCAAGGTCAGGATCTCCTGGCTTCTTGTCAGGTGTACAAACCACAGAACACTTTGCTCTTGTAAATGTATGTAGCTGATAAGAGGCGCCCTACTCCCCCATAGCACATGGAAGTTATGAGTTATGTGCATTTCTGAGTGAAAAAGTCTTTTTTAATTGCTCTCTTATGCTAGACGGGCACATGTGAATAAGGTAAAGCACTGTAGCATTCAGAGTAACGTACAAGAAAAGGGAGGTGGAGGAAAGAATCACCAATCTTAACATTTATTCTTGAATAGGAAGGGATAAAGCAGAATATTCAGCTGCTTAGAAACTGTATCCCTAAAGTAAGAAGTGATGTTTGTCCCCAAATAAATTCATATGATAAACACATGTGCTTGTAAAACAGCCCACTCCAAACCACGCACTGATGTGAAAAGTGAGTTGAAGATGTATTTTATTTGATGAACCATGTACAAATCTTAGTATATGTTCACAACCTCATTAAATATATGGCAACCACTTTGGAACAAACCAAACATGGTCACAGACTTCCTAAGCCTATTTTGGGAAACAGAACTACAAGGCACATTAAGCTTCAGGCCATAGACCAGCCACAACAGCCACAAGTATGGCTGGATGAATGAATTTGGAAAGCCATAGTACAGAGTCTGGGATGATCCTTGGATGCTGGAGGAAGAGCAAAGAGTAATTACTCTTGGAATTACTGTATTTGTCTATTATGACATATTTGAAGACGTGAAGCCATAAAATCACCACTACTTCTTCAGTATTCTAAACTCATCTATAGCTAAAGACTATTATGTAAAATTCAGTTGGGTAGGTAGAAACAGATTTCATCTCTGCAGATATTTATAGATATAGATATAGATGGCATATATCTAAATAGTATATTAAAACTTGACTTGTACCATTAATGTCCTAGCATGCCAAAAAATTTCAGAACAGATTTTATCCAACTACTATCTGAGGTTCTATGTGAGTAGATAGACATATTCTTGAGGATTCAACTAGTCTCATAATTTTTTTTTCACTGTTAGACTTTCATTGCTGTGATAACCTTTAAAAACTTAAGACAATATTCTGGATCATCTGGAGGATCCCAAACTGCCATTTGATTTGCACTTACAAACAAATTGATGCCACATGGTATTTCTAAAGGGAAAAAAGAGATGGCTTTAATATACAAGCCATGCACTTACCCCCAAATGAAGGCCAAATGCTGTCATGATTTACTGTACAAAAGAAGTTTTCACAGCAGTTCCCAAAGGGCAAATTGGGGTGAACTGAATCATCACACAACACAGGGTAATGCAGACCTAGCCATCCCTGCATGGGGAAAGCAGAGAGCGCAGTTCTCCTTGCCTGAGTCTCTGGCTTCCACTCCCATAACACACATGGAACATGCTAGCAGGGCAGAGGGGATCCAGAGATGATCAGCAGCAGCCAGCACCTGGTAGGACATGCTTTGCAGAAAGCTTTAGCAGAACATTTTCTTGTAATGGGGCCATGAAGAGAACCTCACCTTTCAGCACAGTAAAAAATTATGAAATAGAAAATTTGGACAGGAATAGCTAAAAATGGAGAAATATTATTGACAGAGACTTTATAATGCAAATTAGATCACTTAAATTAAAAATCCAATGTGTAGCAATAGATAGATGGAGAACTTTCTGGAAGCGTGTGTGCCATTCTGTTTCACTCAGCAATCGTTGTGCACAGGTCAGTGAAACATAGTTCCTTAGGACATTTTGAGGAACCTGAAAGACACCAAAAGAAGAAATTTTAGTATAATTTGGGGGCTATAGAAGATAGAGAAGAGCACTTTTACAGCGTGATCCAAAAGAAGAATTAAATAATCATGAACTAAAGTTAAGTTCATGTAGAAGTAAATCAAAATGAAAAGTAGAGGCGGAGTTACAAATTCAAATGATGAAAGAGTTTCAGATGAAAGCCCACAGAGACACTGTACCAGTGAGAAGAGCAGTAACACAGCCCTTCTGATAAATACCTATATACATTGTGCAACTATGTTACATTAGAATATTGCCTGTTCTCTGTACCTAGTCCTTAACTCAGAGTCTGAGTTTCTTTTCAATTCATCGTATTTTCTTCTTGGAAAATCACAAAGTATATTGGTAACATTTTAAAATTTGTGACTGAGACAGTTATGGACCACCTTGATGGTGCATAGTAGTGAGACAGAAAGTTGGGATGACAAAATTAAGTATAGCAAACTGTCACCCTTTATAGCATGACATGTTTCAACAGAGCCATCATAAGACCCTGATAAGACCATAAAAGCAGAATGTTTGCACTAAATAAGAAACTGTTACCAAGCAAAAAACCTAGCTGAGCTTCACTTGATCTTAGTCAACTTAAAATCACTAATTTTGGAGGTCACACAGGTAGGCAATATATTATCTGTTTCCCACTAGCCCTGCTGTAGCCTGAGTTACAGCTCATTGAACTGAAGGGCCCCTTTTGCTGAGAACTCTCACTGTTCACTTGGGCCTGCACACCTCTGATTGGTGATTAAAACAGAATAAAAGTTTGACATCTTTGTCTTCACAGCGTGTCTGTCCCTTTTGCTGTTTTACCCTTTGGGTCAGATGCTACACAGCTCTGTACTGGACATATTGATCATTTAAACATGTTTTGTTTAAAGCTGTGGTACAGGGTTAACTTGGCCTTTTGCCTATTGGAGATGGTATGTTTCTTTTACCCCATCCTTATGCTGTAATATTTCAGCTGCTCAAACAATGATGCAACTTAGGCCCTATCATAAGGCCAGGATGTTTGTGCAAAATGATGACACGAGCTGTAAGAGTAACTCAGGAGTTCCCAAGAAAAGTTGAGCCCCCGTTAGCCCTTTTAACACAAAACCAGCAAGTTTTGGCAGGATGATGAGGCTTGATACATGAAAATGCAACCTCCACTAGGATACGTTGACCATGACCACCTGGTGTACAAGTCATGAGAGGAAAAACTTTTTGGAATCATATGACTAACCGAAGAAAATTCCCAAACCTTTAGCTCACCCCAAGAAATTGATAGAAACCTGTTGCTCTCTTTGTCTGGGAACAATAACTTGATAACACTGTACTAATTGCTTGTTCCTTTCAGCCGAAGTCCCATTTTGACTGAAACCTCTTGTTTTGGCTTGTATCTAGATGTCCCCTGCCAAGGCCTCATGCAGTCATGAGTGGGGTTTTTTGGAGGTAGCTGGATCTAAAGTGTGTGATAATAGGATTAAGGGTTCGATTACTGAATTAGTCCACTGATTGGCTTAGCACAGTTTTGGTTGTGGATAATGGGAAGGCCAACCCTGGGTGTGGGTGGCACCACCCAAAAGCCTGGTAGCCTGAATGGGATAAAAGGGAGAGGCAGGCTTGCTGCTGTGGCTTTTGCTGTTTTTCTGTTTGCTAACTGCTGCTGCTGCATTCTGCCTGCTCTGCCATGAACTGTTTCTCCTCTGTGATGCCCCTGTGCTGTGCTACCCTGCCTTGGAGCCAGCCTTCTATGGACTGAAATCTCTACAAACTGTAAGCCAAAATAAAGCTTTCCTCTTTTAAACTTGTGGGTGTCAGGTATTTTTGTCTCAGCAACAGGAAAAGTAACTAAGGCACCTCTTTTTGCTCTCTCCCTAACAAAGCCTTGCCTATGCCAGAGTGTGTATGCTCAAAATATCTGGGCCAATCTCATTCCTACTGTCTGTGAGCCAAAAGTTCCTTTGTTGGGTATTAGTAACAAATAATCATGGTATTCTGGGGTGCTTCTAATAATGTTAAAAAAAAAAACACTGCAAAATCCTAAACATAAATTTCTTTTTTTTTTCAAAATTAAAAATAAAGAACAGATATTTGAGGGGGGGTAAGTTGTGTTTAATCCCAAGTATGCCTACTCATTATGTCTTTAAAAGGGAAGAGAGAGTGGTTCCTTATAAAGTTAATTTAAGAATCAGAACAATTCAAAATGGAATTTTGTTAAACCTTTGAGAGCTATGTGGCTTAGCTAGTCTTTGGCATGTGCCAGACATATTTCTAAGAAGCCTCATTTAAGGTTTTAATTTTCATTTAAGAGTAATTTGTAAGTAATGAAGGCTATAATGTCTTCTGCCTCTGCTGCTTTGAGGTCAAGGCCACAAATCAGTCAGGAAAGTGGGGTCCAAGGGATCCAAAGTGCACAGTGTAGCTGAATGCTTCCAGCCTCCTGCAGTGAGCCTGTAGATCAAGAAAACAAGTTTCAGCACAAAACTGAAATATTGCAAGCTTCAAAGTGAATTCAGAGTAATGGGATTTTGAGATGGAAGTACTTTAAGAATATGCTGAAGTTTAATAGCTAAGTGAGTGACATCAGGTTCCATAAATTAGAACTGTGAATTTATTAGTCATAGTAACTTTTCTCCCCAGACCCACCCAAATTCGAGATTCTACTGTAATTTAGACACAGAATCTTGTAATAGAAATCTAAAGAACAAGATACATGTGTAACATAAAAGCATCAGGCCTAATTGCAGTTTGTGTTGGTGCTGGGCAAGAATTCTGCCTTCTGGAAGGTTATCCAAACCAAATCTGGATCCTTGGAGAGTGTTCTGCTTTATTTATTGTTCTGCAATATTGCCTACTTTTTCCCAGTGTTCTTTGTGCTTGGGAAATATCTTGTGCCTTTCCCTCTGCAGCATAACTGTTGATTTCAGAGAAAAATGGCTCTGAGAGTATTTATTCATGTATCTATTTTTCCTTTTCTTTTGCATTCTTTTACCATAAAATCTTATAACTTAATCCCCCAGGTAGTGATAGAAGCCAGGCAGAAATTATTTAAAGAAAAAATGAGATTAATATTTCAGTTTGAACATCAAAAGCAGAGGGAATTTGGGCAATATAAAAGGATCATGAATTCACAGGCAATATTATCTGTAGTATTTTATCTTCCTGTAGAAGTGAAAAAGTGTTAAGAATTCAGTTTTTAATTTGAAATAAATATGTAATTTACTATAGAGTAAATTATGTAAAACAAAATTAAATACTATCCATTAGGTTTTTTACTTTATTTTTCATTCATCTCACCTCTTTCTTGAAATCTCATTCCATAAGCATGTTTTATTAATGATCTATTAATAAGCATTCACTTAAAACCATGACTGATTAAAAAGTGGACCTGATTTTAAGTAAGTGCTCTGAAAATGTTTCATTTATTGAATTCATTGAGGTTTAAATTCTCATTTGTATAGCTAGAGGGTAAATTACAGATACTCATGCTTGTTTTATCATTATAATGAAAGCAGTACTCATATTTGCAACACTAATTAAAATTCTACTCTGACCCATATAACTGTAACCTCTCCCCCAAATAGATTACTTTCAAATCTATGCATAAAATTTACTATATATGTGTGTGAGAATGAAAGTATCTATCTTTAGTATAACATAATCAAGGTTAAGAGAAAGTAAAAATTAGGTTCAGACTTTTTAATACTGCAGGGTACATTTTTAGTACCCTACAGAGAGAATTAGTCACACGACTCCCATTAACTTTAATGGAACCTGTATGGGCAAATTGTATGCTGAAATTCTTAGGAAGTTAATGTCAGTAGAGTTTACTAGCTCCATTTTTTTCTCCTTGGACCTTTAGTTTGCACTACTTTTACTTTCTCATGGTCCAGGGGGAAGACAAGTCAATAAAAATGATTAACATAAATGTTTTCCAAGTTTTATAAGCTCGCATTTTCCATACATGTGCCAAGAAGTTAGTAATCTGTAAATAATGCTTGTAATCTTTTTCATTCAGTCTGCAAGTAAATTCAACTAAATAAAGAGCGCCATTTTAAATATGAATTTTGTAGATTTTCCTTAAATATAAATATTGCAGTGTTCTTTTTCTCCAGAGATTATTCATATCCCATATTTCCATTGCAATTACAGTAGCAAAGTCAAAGAGTTTAAAAATATTTTGAAAATAATAAATTTTGAAATTGAATGACTTTGTATTATCATACTCGGTTGTTTATATTTGAAACAGGATTACAGGTTGACCTTGTTACACTATTGTACACTACACTTTGACATTGATGAGAAAAAATCAGATAGACAAAAAATTAAAATTTCTTTACATGAAAAAGAACCTAAATTACCTTTACTGCTATCAATAAAACTTGTTGTGAATAAATTGTGAATTTAAGTGTCTGATGATGTGTTGAACTTATAATCTGTTAACAAGTTTAGTCAAGTGTATAGAATTTACATTTACCACAGGAGTAAAAGAAAGATAAATGAAGATTCTTTAAAGAAAGAAACTTCAATGTAAATTTAAGAGAATTTTTGTTTTTATTGGACATCTAAATAACCAAAACTGGACTTATCAGATAACAAATCATGATTTGATCAGGAATATGGACCAGGCATTAATGAAGGCATAAATAATTAACATGACAATTAACATCATAACAAATTGTATTTCAGAAAAACAAAAACATGTATTTCGGAAAAACAAAAAGATTTGTCAAATATAATGTTACATAAGAGAAACTCCTATGAAAACATTAGCTGATTATCATGTGAAAGCCTCAAAACACACACACTATCAAAGAATGTTAGTATAGCAGATAATATTAACCATTTGTTGCACTTCATTACTTGAAGGTATTTTTGCCTCTGTGAGACTTAGTGGTTGTTGTAAGAGAGCCTAGTTTCTTAATAGCAAGTAAAATTAGAATCCAAATCTCTCTTGGCTTCTCATTCATATATCAAGCAATTTTTATTAAACACCTAGAGTGACCTTACCCAGCTTTAGGAAATGGGGTAACGTAGTGAACAAAACATGCAAATTAGCTGCCATCTTGGATCTGAGATTTAATGAGGTGTATAAGACATAGAAGGAATAAGCAAGAGACAAGTTCAAACTGTGGTAGATCGTAAAGAAGAGTGTAATTTTCACCAGCTGAGAATGCAGTTATTTGGTATTATTTCTCCTCTTCACTTCTTCATCTCTATTTTGCTCCTTTAAATTAAAAGAGACATTTATCATTATATCTATTTTGTGCTCATCTCACTGAACAATTTTCTTCAAAAGGCATCCACATACTCATGGAACATGTCAATATTTGCCATGTTTTATGATATCTATATTATGTGCTTGTCAGCTTTTAAAGATAGTCACTTCAAAGGAAGTCTCTCCGTGTCTGACAGTTATGTTTTGTTTGAATGTGTCACCTCCTGAATCTAGGATGTGAAACTTAATGGACAGGTAAGTGTATTCAAAGGTGGGGCCTTCAGGAAGTGATTAAATTGTGAGGGTTAGAGTTAGGGTTAGGGTAAGAAATTAGACATCCCTATGGCAGGGCTTGTCAGCAGTCCATTGTTTTTGCCCTTCAGCTTTTTTGTCTTGAGACACCATTTTTAAGGCAATATGGACCCTCATCATTCAACAATGCTTCCAACAACTTAATCTCAGACTACACAGACTTCAGGACTATGAGAAATAACTTTCTGTTCTTTATAAATTACCCCACCTGGAGTATTTTGTTATAGTGACATACATGGAATAAGACAGTGGTTTTTTCAGGGTTTGGTCTTTGGGGCTTGTCCTCGTGTCACAGGAGAAGTTCAAAGATCATTTATAAATAATCATTTCAGAAAAGAGTTGTAGGAGAAGATTTTCCTCCAGACCAAAATGGTTGTTGCTCCATGATTAGTTCTTATTCTACGTGACTTTTCTCTGTAGAGAATAAAAGAGTTTGAAAGATGAGGTAGTGTGAATTTGGTTGCTTGTAATTTAACAAAATTACATTGACTGTCTTGTCTTCAATGTCAGACAGTGAAACTGTTTCCTCTAACTAGCAAAGGAGATGCTCTGTGCTCTGTCTTTCATTTTTCCTGAATGCATAATTCATGTACAGCCCATTTATTACTAACCATGAAGTATTGTACCTGGAAATCTGTTCTCAAAAGAAGAGAATATACAAAATTAAAAAGAACATTTTTGTAAGAAGGATATAACTTTTTACATTCCAAAACGCTTGCCTAATTTAATTCTTTATGAGAATATTGAATGAAATCCAACAAAAATTGTTCAAATATTAAAGTAATATCTATAAAATTAAACAAGAATTTCAACTCTTTTGATTTTCCTGCTTAATGGTAAATCTCAAGGAAAATCAAACATACTGACATATTCTAGAAGAGAATCTATTTCAGTAAAGCACCATTTCTATTAGTTCCTTCAAGTTCGAGAACCTTTATTGTTTACCTTGTGTTAGACATTCCCTTTGTCTAACACGAAGACATTATATTGCCGTAATAGCTAATAAAAATTAATTGCTGTGAATATTATGTCTTTTAATCTTTTCAAGAATCAAAGTAAGTAGTGTACTATTATTATTTCACCCACTGAAGAGAGATTATTTATTATGCCAATGGTCACTCAGATGGTGCTAGGAAGAGCTAGAATTTGAATTTACCTGTCTAACTCTAAGACTCATTCATTAATTCTACTACTTTCCACTACCTTGTTTAGGGTATACATTTAGAATGACAATTAAATTGAAATCTTTCTGTTTTTTTTTTTTTTTAAGACAAACCATTAAAAGAAGATTTAAACTTTTGGCTAGTGTGTGAGGTAAGAAGCAAAATATTAATTAAACTACTCTACTTTCCATTTCTTCTAGGGTTTGTAGATGTTTTTATATGTGGATCCAATGCCTTCTGAATCAAAACAAGACATCCTTATTATTGAGCACCACACAGCTTGCTAATAGCAAAGCCAACTTCCTAATATCCAAGTAAAATTTTCTTAATTAAATCCTATTATTTTATTTTTGTGTACTCATTTATGGATATTTATGTATTTATTTTATTTATATTTATTATTCATACCTAGATCATTATCTTTAGGTAGTAGAGTGATGGTCAGGAATTGTAGGTAAAATTACCCTTGGATAGAATTTCTATGATAGACTGGAAGAGGAAATTACTTAGCCTCTGGAAATAGACAAAGTAACTTTTCCACATATGTAACATTAGTGATACCATTGTTATTTTAAGGTCAGTATTATGAGAAACTTGTTGCTGTAGCTTTTTATCATCATTTCTATGCTTAAATTGATTAAAAGACCTGCTTTTGACTACATTCTTCAATTTAGGAACTCTAAACCACACTTGAATGGACATTATTTCATATCTATGTTATTCAGGCATTCGAAACAACCTAGTAAAGACTCTTCAAAAAGCCAACTAAATATAAAAATCAGATATGTAGACTTGAGTGTTCAATGAAAATTCTGGCCTATTTTTAAAACATGTCTACTCATAAAATTGCAATACAGTAAGATGTTTCTATAGTCACTATTTGTTACTGACATCATTAAAGCTGTTAGCAGATGCAATAAGCTGCAGTACACTTTAAAACAATCTTGATTTTAAAATATATTATTTATTAAAACAATCTTGATGTTCAAAAGTAGTTCCTTTGATTCAGACCATTAAAAATTATCACATTATTTAATCTCTAAACGCGTAAAATTTGGAGCATCATAATTGGTAAAATAGATCATACTTATATTAAGAAAATGTAAAAACATATAGTTTGCTACATGGTATACATGAAGGTATTAAACCACAGAGAGAGGCCAACTCAAGGAGAAGAAAATAGTGACACAGAGCACTAGAAATCTCTCCTCAGTTTAAATTAATCAACATAGATTCTCATTTCTTGTGCTTTTATCCATATTAAGTAACTGAAAGAGTTAAAAACATAGGACATATGTATCAGTTACTTTTTTGAGTGTTAGGCTGTTAAGAGGCAATTATAAAAGAAACTTAGCTCTGCATATGCTTCTATGTTTCCTTCTATGCATCATGAGTAACAAATAAAGATTCACAAAAGGAAATTTAAAGCAATAAATTTCCAAAAGAAAAGAATCTTAAGGAATCATAATTGTAAAGAAGTAGGAGTATACCATGTCAGTTGAAGTTCTTGCAAAGAGATAGGATTCAGAATGTAACTCAAAAATATTCGCTGAATTTAAAAATTAAATTTTATTTTTGAAAGGAGCTCGTTACCATTCACTTTTCTACCATATATTGACAAAGTCAAAATACAATAAATACTGAAATTGGAAAAAAATAAGTTAAAAATGAATTCTAATCATTGATAACACATGAAAGAGTTCAAAGCTTATTTATGTTTTATATATATGTATACCAATTTACAATCTCTCTATAGGTTATGTGTAGTCTTAAATGAAAATATATGCAAACTCATTAATTTCAAAAACTGATCAAATATTGTAATATATATTCACATTTAAAATTAATATCTGTATGCTTTAGTTTTTATTTATTCCAGAATGCAGAATCATATTTTTAGCTATTTAGAAAAAAAGAGAATAAGTAAATAGAAAATTTAACATGAATCTCTTTTTTTAATTTGATTTTCAGAATACAAAAGTAGTTGGAAAAAAGAAAATCACATCTGACTGCTAAAAACACAACTCTGAAGGAAGACTTCATGAAACAATTTGCTTCAGAAGTGCACAATTGGGCAACAGTGAAAACTGGGAAGTTTTTTAAATCAGAAAACTTGCTGGTTTTTACCAACTTTTATTGGTTGGAGTGTGTGAACTTGGGAGCTTTTCATGGAACTGCATGGCTTTCATATTCCATATGCTTGCATGCATATATATGTATAGATAATTGCTATGCCTTGTGCTGAGTATTTGAACTGTGTAAAATTACTGTAGGAAGTTGTAAATGATGTATGAAATGAGAAATCTTTGCCCACTGGCAATACATGGATAGAACAGAGATAGCGACGCACAATCTCTTTTCTGTCATTTGTCATAGTATTCATCTTATAAAAAGCAGAACATATCAATAAACCTGAGTGTCAAACATGCATACTAAACAATATACTTTACTGCTCTTTTTAAAAGTACTCCTTCCTTCTTGAAAACTAGTTTACAAACACCATTGTGCCCTAGGAAAATGTAAACAACTTATTTGTTAATGAGTTCAATTACACATCCAAAAATTAAATTCAGTAAATTCTAAATACCACTGTACCTACACTTATACTCAGTATTGCTGAGTTTCTAGACTTGCCATCCAAAGTAAACCTGTTTGTGAGCAAATAGGTGGAGCTTTTAGCTATAATGATTAACAGCATGGGGTGATTAGCAGTGTGGAATGTTTTCATTTTGCATCTTGATTTATTCTTTTGAGTTAGGGACTCATTTAAGCTGGGCTTGAACTTCGCATCTTCCTCTCTTAGCCTCCCAGAGTACCAGGATTATGGACTAACTCCGCCATCTCCACCTGCATCTTCATGTTTGAAACTTTACCTCACACTGATCATTGGCTGGCACCTTTTCCCTGAATGAGCTTTAATCTAAAATTCCTGTGACTGACACCTCACTCACTGACCAGTCCTCAAATCAAGCATTTGATCAACAATGGAGGTAATTATACATATTTAATTTCATTTTGTCACAAAAATCCCTGTCCAGAACAACAAATCTGGAGGAATAATTAAAAAGATAATACAGATAGTCTCCCAGTTTCTGC
>PVJO010031161.1:0-14634 GCA_004026905.1 Hystrix cristata
GCGGCCAGCGAGTGGACGGCAAGGGAGGGGCATCTGTGGGGGGCGACGGCGTAGGATTTGGCTCCCTGGAGACTGGGTGGGAGGGCTGGGGCGGCTGGGGGCGGGGCGGGACCGCAGGGTGGGGGCTGAGCCTGTGCAGGCGCTTGCTCAGCCGGAGAGCCGCCCAGCCAGGCCCGGGGTGGGGCGGGGGCGGGGGGGGGCGGGAGCTGGGCGTTGCCCTCGCCCGGGGGGACTGCGGCGCCGGGTGGACCTGCGTCTGCAGCAAGCACCTCCGGACCGGCGGGCTGGTAAATATGGCGGACGGCGCTCCTGCTTCCAACCAGCACGCTTTAGGACTAGTTTTTCCCAACATTTTCTCCCCTTAGCAGGTACCCGGGAATACAGTCCGAATACTTTAGGGAAGTGATATTCACAAGTCAGCCATCTCCTTTTTAAGGTTCTCCATCTTCGGGAGAGTAGAAATGCAGATGCATAGAAATTATTTTAGAGAGAATCATTTTTGAACAATCTACCTATTTTCTTCTATAAAGAAGTGAGTTAATTTTTTCGAATGTGACCTGGCTAGAGAAATGTGAGAAACACTTTTTCCATCAATTTGGCTTTTTTTTCTTTTGTAAGCATTTTATGTTGCTCTGGAGACTCTATTAACTAAAGAAATTTTTAAAAGAATTTTCTTCCATCGTTTAAATTTTTTTTTCTTTTCATGCTCCCTGAAGCTGGATATTTTTAAGAACGGTTTTTTAGAGAACAGGCTGTTTTAGGGACGATTTTATGGAAGGTGTGCACTTTGGTTTTAATTGAAACTAGGCCTTTGCAACTGTATTGCAGTATAATGAAAGCAGTAGGGATTTAGGCTGGGATTTTTTTTTTTTTAATCTTCCAACAGGACACAATCAACAAATTAGAAAATGAATTGAGAACCACAAAGAGCGAAATGGCCCGATACCTAAAAGAATACCAAGATCTTCTCAATGTGAAGATGGCTTTGGATATCGAGATTGCAGCTTACAGGTGAAACCAGAGGGGTGAAGGGAGAAAGTCAGATTCCACTCAAAGTTAGACTGAGTCAGAACCTTGAAGACCAAGTTCTTTGAAAGAACGAACTGTTATTTTTCTGTTGTTGCCGTTCTTCTAGGAAGAAAGTATCTAAACAAGTATATAAGAGTGTTAATGAGTCCTATTCTTAGCCCCCCATTATGTTTTAAATTTAATAGGACTATTTAGGGTTTGCATTGTTTGGTCTCCGTTACTAAATCCCAGTCAGTAAGTCTTGATGCGGAAGATGCTTCTGATGGCATTTTCTGCCAGAGGTGGCAGTGGGGGGAAGTGGTGAATGGTGGGCTTGGAGTAAGTCCCTGAGCACACTTCCTGTGCTGGTATTTTTTTTAACCCGTCCTTCACCTGCTCCCCTCATCCCCACCCCAGAAAACTTTTGGAAGGCGAGGAGACCCGGCTCAGCTTCACCAGCGTGGGCAGCATCACCAGCGGCTACACCCAGAGCTCCCAGGTCTTCGGCAGATCTGCCTACAGCGGTTTGCAGACCAGCTCCTACCTGATGTCCGCCCGCTCCTTCCCCTCTTACTACACCAGCCATGTCCAGGAGGAGCAGATCGAGGTGGAGGAGACCATCGAGGCTGCCAAAGCTGAGGAAGCCAAGGACGAGCCCCCCTCTGAAGGGGAAGCTGAAGAGGAGGAGAAGGAGAAGGAAGAGGGTGAAGAAGAGGAGGGAGCCGAAGAGGAAGAAGGTATGATAAGAACAGACTCCTGCGAGTCCAAAGTGGGTTTGGAGGTGTGTAGATCTGGTGGGAGATGAAGAGCTACACAAGGCCTGCTGACGTGTAATTTCTGTTCACATGTAATTGTGATACCTTTGCATTTATCCCACATACTTTTATTAAACACCTATTTATTGTGAGGCAATTGGTCAAAAATGTCTTTCTCTTGGTTTATTTTGTTTTGAATTGAGCATAATAATTGCACAGTCTTACTTTTAGTATATCCATTTGACCCAGCTGTTTGGTGTTTTAAAGAATGACAGTGAATGCCAAACACATGATAAGAGTGAGCTTAGGTCTTGGAGAGGAGGTCATCTCATTTTATTTAAATATGTGTTCCCTGGCAAATTAATCACGGCAAGTGTTGTGTGTTAGGAAAAGTGGCGTGGAGAGGTTCTTGGTGAGCATTCCGCCAGAATGCTTAGTGACTCACAAAACTTCCACCGAGATGTTTTGACTGGGTTTAAGCTGAATTTGGATCTTGTAAACTTTCTGTGTTTCAGCCGCCAAGGAAGAATCTGAAGAAGCAAAGGAGGAAGAAGAAGGAGGAGGTGAAGGTGAAGGTGAAGAAGCAGAAGAAACCAAAGAAGCTGAAGAGGAGGAGAAGAAAGATGAAGGTGCTGGGGAGGAACAAGCAACTAAGAAGAAAGATTGAGCCCCCTTTTCTTTAACTGTTCCAGGAAAAATTCTCCTGCCATCTGGTCAACCTCATCACCAACCAACCAGTTGAGTTCCAGATCCTATATGAATTAAGAAGTCAATATATGTATAATTCTGAGATGACCTAGGTTGGACATTCAATGTTGTGCTATGAATTTTCTCCTTATGCAGAGTACCCGTTTGCTTGCAGAGTGGCTTTCTGGCTTGCTGCCAGCCTGTGCATGGTCCACGCTTATGAGTTCAGGATCTATGGCAATGTGACTTATTCAGATGTTTACAATTAAAAAAAAACCACGAATAAATGAAGTTACTAATGTTAATGTTAAACTTTATGAAAAAATAGTCCTTTGAACCTTTGGTGGTTAGAAATTAAAGACCTCGAGTTATGTGCAATAAATAGTAAATAAAGTTATACTGAATGACATGCTTCTTGCTGTGGTTTTTGACTTAATTAAAATACCTTTAAACATGACACCAGTATAAATAATAAGAGGACTATTGACCTTAAATTTCATGAAAAACTAAAATTTTAAGAGCTACAATACCTTTCTTTTTTAATTGGAGATTCTAGGGGATATAATTAGGTCATGACTATAAAATCTCTTCCCTTAAAATTTTGCTGATAATAAACATGAGTCAGTGAGAGAGTCCATAAATAACCATATACTTTACTCTGGAAAATGTATTTGTTATGTTGAAGGACAACTTCATAGGAGACAATTTTGAAATTATATGACAAATATACCCTTCATGGAAAAATAATATGTAATTGTGCAATATGGGTAAACTATGACTCCCACATGTTCACCACTATAACTACATTTTAATACAATCTAAATGTGGGCGGAATTTGAAGCCCTTACATGATGTAATGAAGAGGAATAATGTTTTTATCAATGCATATATAATTTGGGGAGGAGAAAGGATATCAAAGGTTATTTGCCACTGTAAACATGTTGCCTACAATCCTGAGCTCATGATTCGATTCCATGTGTTGTTAGCTTAGTTCTATTGCCTAAAATAATTGGCATTTCGTGCCACAAATTTTTAAATCTTTAAAAAATTACAGACACCGGTAATGAAATTATCAGGAGTCACTTGGGGGTGGGGGGTAATATATTTGTGTGTTACACTGGCATTGCTCTGCACGTCTTAATTGGGAAATACTTGGATTTCAATAACTGGTTGGATGCTACATAAAATATGCACCCTGTCTTTCCATGTGCACTGTCAAGTTACAAAAGCTCTTGCCTTTGCATTTGGTGTGGAATACAGACAAAATTATTGTGTGCTGCTCTCTTCTGTTCTTAAATAACTGCTTTGTCAGCTAACTTTGATCAGTATCTATTTTTAAGATGACCTTTGAAAGTTACGAATTTCACCTGAAAACAAAGTGGTCTCCATTTCAAGTTATTTGATCCCTTCGCACTTCTCTAAAGATTAGGCATCTCCTCAGAAACCCAGCTTTTCACATTTATGCCCATTAAACGTGGGAGAATGCAAGCTACGTGGCAAAAGTGACTAGCCAAATGGAAACAGCTGATAGAATTGAGAAACACTTGATCGAAGAACATTGTTCCATACTCTATCCTGTGTGCCATAATAAAATACTGAAAAACTTCAATGTCTTCGAAGTCTTTTTAAAATTTTCTCCAAGTTTGGTATTGTGGCCAGTACCTACCTTCTCTCCATCAGCCCCCAAATGTAATCCTTCTCCACCGTTCCTGTTCCCAGTGACCCTGCTCCCCCACCATCCCGTTCTGTAAACCATACACCTCCGTATGACATCATGTTCCTCTTTTCCTCGGCCCCTCTAGTCTAATTGATCCCCATTCCTATTGATCTTACTGCCACAGCTCTCCATGGATTTTCCCAGTGTCTGCTCCTGCTCTTGTTCAATCAGCGCATCTTCAGTCATGGCATCCCCCTTATTAAAGCCCTTCAATAACTTCCTGGTAGGTTTAACATAAAGACCAGAATCTCTCATGTCATCTTCAGGGCCCACACAGACTTGACCACACCTGCTTTTGTCCCCTGATCCTGTACATATCCCCTGCCCCTCGCTTCCATGCATCAGTCACTGCGATCTTCTGTTCTCACGCCTGCCACAGGGCTTTTGCTCGTTCATTCTGGAGCACTTGTCTTTTTCCCTTCTATCAGTCTTGCCTGGCCAGGTCCCACTCACCCTTCAAATAGAGACTTTTAAGGGTCACTCCCTAGGCAAAGCCTTCCCTGACTTCTTCTGGTAGGTCAAATTTCTCTATTAAATATGCTTGTAAGACTTCATAGACCCTTTGTCCTTGCCATTGACATTTACTTAGTGACCCCTTGGCACATGTCTGCCACCCCCACTACCGTGGGACCTACAGAAGCATAAGGTTTGAGCTCTGTTGCTTACTGTTTTATCCCTACTATCTAGCATAGTTACTGCCTTAGTGGAAGTATACTCCATATTTGTTGAATGAATAACTTCTTGAGGGATTAAAATTCCTTTAAGAAGACTGGAAACCAAGATTACTCAATAAAGAGTCCTAGTTCAGCCCACACTTTGTTTTGGAAAGAGCAGAGAGCCAAGTGTCCATCCTGGATAGCACTGTTGTTCTGTGATGGAGCCCTGACCATTTTCACCCCCAGTCTGGCCGTAATTCACTCGTTCACATAAAGCTTGAGCGGCGGATGTCTCATCCTGTCTATATTCACAATTCAAAGTTTCCTGCAAAGCTTTCGCTGCTTGATTTTAGATGCTCAAGCTAAGTGGGGAAACAAGAAACGTGCTTTCTATGTGTTAAGACTTATATCCTCACTAAAATCCATCACCTACAGGAAGTTACTGAACTCAGGGTAAAGCTCCATTCCTAGCGTCAAATAGGTAAGCGATGAGCTTTGTCGCTTTTCCCCCACGTGGGTACTCCAGTGCTGTCAGGGTGGCCCTGGGTCTCAGGAACTGTTCTAAGCGCAATGTCTGACTTAACTCATCTATTCCTTATATACTGCAGTATTATGAGTCTAGTATGATCACAATCCTTATTTTACAGGTGAGGAGTTAAGATTAGGAGACTCAACTGAGGCCACACAGCTGGCAGGGTAGGGCTGGGATTCGGACCTCTGGGTCCTGCTCTGATGGCCACCTTTGATGTAGCTTGCCCTGCTGGCTGTCCTTTGCCATGAGCCTGTTTTCACGGTCATGCTTTATGGAATTTTCATACAGTGATCAGAACTCTCACACGGAATCCGTATTCCATGTACAAGTCAAGGGCCACATATAAACTCTTAATGCTCTGTCATAGTTACCTGGGATGCCCAACTTTTTCTTTTGTCCCTTTGAACATTTATGCATGTATCTTAATCCTTCTGCTTAATTACATGCTTTTGGAAGGCAGGGACTGGTCTTATAAACAGAGATGAAATAGAAATTTATCATCAAGAAGCACTCTTTACAGACGCTATGTTTCAACTTGTTGTTACTCTTATCTAAAGGCCTGATCAGGGCTGCAGGGTGCATTTCAAGGTGGTTCAAGTACTTGATTTGCGATTTCCTTTCCATGTGGGACTTTTTACCTAGATGCTTGAGTATCTTCAGCATTGCAGCTGGGCTCCCCCAGAGCAAAGATGCCAAGAAAACAAAGCAGCAGATGCAATGTCTCCTGTGACCTATCCTTGAAAGCAGTGCACCATGACCACCATTGTGTTCTGCTGGCCACAGGGACCAGCCTGCCCGATTCAGTGTGGGAAAGATTAGCACAGTGGCCTGAATACTAAAAGGGGAAGCTCATCCGGGGTCACCAGGAGATAACTGGACATGTGATTCTTTTATGAGCACAAATCAGCCATTCTAGAGTTTCTGAAACAATTCCAATTTCAAATATGCTTGCGCTCTGCTCTCATCAGTGTGCTTGTTCTTATCAGATCATGGATTTCAATTTAAGAACATGTTTGTGAAAATTATGGGCAGCTTGGTAACTAATATCTTCATCTAATGGATATGTTCATATTTGGCCTTTTATTAAGGTAGTTCTTTAGTCATTCCCCTCAATAGGATTATGTGTTCAAAGGGTGTTATGTATGGATTCATAGTTCCTGATATATATCCCCATATTTCTTTTCTATAAGAAAAGTATTACAGCTATAAATCAAGGTCTTAGATTTCCTGCAGTGATTCACTTGAAATGAAATATGTATTACTGTAGTTACTTGGGATAAATGTAGTAGCAGCTAATATAGGACTTATGACAAAATAATAACAATATGTATTATTTTGTTGGGTAGTCTGACCCATCCCAGTTAACATCTTACTTACTTTTTAATATCTTGGGTTTGACCATGAGTTTAAATGAGAAACTTTTTGCTTTAGTCACCTTTTTCATCCCTGGGACAAAGTAACCAACACTCACAACCTAAAGGAGGCTCACAGTGTACAGTCCATGGTCAGCTGGCTCCAAGGCAGGAAACGGCATAGCAGAAAGGGATGGCGGGAGAAAACTGCTTACCTCATGGCGATCAGGAAGCAGAGAGAAGAGAAAGGAGGCGCCAGTCAGAGAGACAAACACTTCCAGGTCAAGCCAGTGAGGCCTCTGTCCAAGCCCCACCTCCTAAGAGCAAGTCAGCAGTACACTCCCCTCCCCACCCTGGGGTCCAATCGCCTTCCCCAAGGCCAGCATCTGGAACATGAGGCTCTTGGGGGGCATTCTTGTGCTGAACCATAACATTTCTACTAACCAAAAAATTTATGTTGATTAAAAGTTGCCTGAATACAAAATGACTTTTTAAAACCCCAAGAAATTGTAGATGAGGTTCAGGTTTCTTGTAGATGTTAAAGATCTTCTCATTCGCGAATCCATGGCCAGCAATCCTTTTGCTCTCAGCTGCAAGTTTTCCAATCTATAACTACCCTGCTTCTTTACGATTCCATGTAGCACACAAGCTATTCCCTGATGCTTGGATTCAAACAACAACTAGCAGGCTGCTCTGATGCCACAAAACTAATGCTCCCCATTTACTCTTTCTATTCTATTAGTAAAGACAGAAACCCACATTGAAAACTGTATATACCCCTTGGGTGAAAGAGAGTAATGCTCAGATCACTTTGATTATATGTTTCTAATAATTTAGTCACCAGACAACTCCACTTTTTTAGTGTATACACACTGCACCACACACACACACGCACACACACACACAGACATATACACACAGAACCCCTGTCTTCCTCTCTCACTTCTTTCCCTCCTGAATTCGCACAAACGAGAATGTATGTGAGTGAATCGCACCTTGTAAGCCACGAATCTTTCACACAATTTAGAGTAGAGAAATTGGTGTCAGACATGTGAGCTTGGAGGGCGATTCTGAGGCCAGAGCACAGTGCACCCCTCCTGCGGGTGGGAGGAGACCCCGTGTTTGTCAGTCGGCCCCACAGCGGGCAGGTTCCAGGGTGCATCCAAGACTGTGAATGCTCACCTTCACTCGGGAGTGGTTTCCCCTTGCGCGTGTCTGCAGAAGTGACCACAGTGTGTGCACCACGTCCCCAAGGGGCCCCTCTAGGGACTGGGTAACAGTACTGGGGCATATCAAGAATTTTGACATGTTTCCTGTTTCCCTTGGCACCCCCCACCCAGTCCTGCCTGAGTTGAGGAATTAGAAGACAGCATGTGTGATTTCTGAAGAGCTTTAGCCTCGTGAGGGCTCAGCTGCAGTGTCCAGAAAGCCAGGAGAAGGAAGCGTGTTTCAGCCCCTGTTGCCCGGCTAGCTCCCAGGGGGGCGGCCCAGCCCTGAAACCCGGGCCCCTCTGCAGGCAAGCGATTCACCTGTGTGTGCACGTGTGTGCATTATTCAAACACCACATCTTTAGCCTCTTACTCCAAGATTAACCAGGCGAGAGAGGCAGCTGGCTCCTCCGGGTCCCAAACCTGAAGCCTGCTCAGGACACACCTCGCTCGGCTCGGGGTGGTGGAAACAACATGGGTGGACCAAGCTTCCTTCCTGGGGCAGCGCGCTTGCAAGGTAGGAATGAAGGCCCCTTGGGCTCAGGAATCGTCCATGCGGCGCACACCGATCTGCTCTGCCCCTGGGCTGGGGCGGGGGTGGAAACGCTGGACCTGGATTTGCAGGATTACCCATGCATCGTCCGTTCTAACAGCGATGTAAAGGAATCTCCCTAACCGAGCCAGCCAATAGGAAAGGCTTTGAAAATCAAAATGTCCGATATCACTTATTTTTCGTCTTCTTTGCAGCAGGCCACACTGCAGTGTCCCCAAGGGTTTCTTCGGTCCCCCGGGCTCCACCCCACCCCACCTCGTGTTCCAGCTCTTCTTTGTTCCTTCCATCCTGCGAGGACTGGCAGAGAGGGTGTCTCTCTGTCTCTCCCCCCACCCTTACCCCTCTGTCTGTCTCTCTGTCTGTGTCCCCCCCGTGTGTGTGTGTGTGTGTGCGTGTGTGTGTGTGTGTGTGTGTGCGCGTGCACGCGCGTTGGGAGCTGCAACCCAGCCGCAGGTGAGAACTCACGAGCCTGTCCACTCCGTGAATGCGCGCAGCAACATGCTTTCTGCGGAAACCCGGCTGCCCTCAGCCCCCTGCAGTGAGCCCCCCACATGCCTAGGTACAAAGTGCAGCACTCGCACCTTAGAATTCCCCCACACACCTCCCATGGTGAAGTTGCCAAAGCCCAGCCCCTGGGGGATGCCCGGGAGCTGCAGGAGCAGGCCCGGAAATCCACGCCTGCTGCACCTCTGTCCAGTCCCCTGCGGTCCGGGCCAGGAACCGGGTGGTCCCCACTCAGGAAAGGAGGGCGCAGCCCGGGGAATGGTCCTTCACACACGTCTGTCACTCTGCCTGCTCAAGAAGGTGAAAAGCATCTTATCCAGGGCTGGGGCGGGGCATCAGCGTCATTCTGTGCAGTGCTGTTTCCTACTAAGGTCTGAGCCGAGGGCCCTGGCCACCCTGGAGTCTGATTTTAACGAGAAAAAGCCAGACTCAGAGGTGCGAGACGCTGAGACAGGGCTGCAAGAGTGAGAGGGGCAGCGTGGTTCTGTAGCTTGGAGGGCGTGCGGATCCCTGGGCCTTTGCACTGCCTTCACTCGCATCGGAAACGCACACTCTCGGCTACCCCCGGGCCTGCAGCATTGGGATCTGCATGTTAGCCGGATGGTCTGTGATTCCTGGGCATATTGAGTGTGAGACATTCCGGTAAAGAAACAGGCCTTCGGGGACAAGCAGAGGAGCTGAGAGGCTGCTTCTGGAAACAGAAGGGAGGCAAGAAAAGGCTCAGCGTCTCTCTTTGCATTGTAAGTCAAAGCCTGGCTAGGGCCATCTCTGGTTATAGTCAGCTAAGCATCCACTCTGTCTCCTGGGTAGCTTTGGCAGAGTGTAGAGGGCCAGCACCTCACCTCCCCCGGGACCCTGAGTTCAGGCCACTTGGCACCACACTTTGTGATGTCCTGCTGCCCCAGCCCTTGCTGGAGAGAGACACAAACTCATGGGGGTAGGTAGGCCAGAACCTGAATGAAAATTTACACACCTGGGCAGGGTGTTGTTTTCCTCAATCCTGGCCACAAAAATCACACGTTTCATGTTTCCATATTTTCCATTTTTGTAAAAGGGCCTTGCTGTAAACTTCCAACAAGACAGTCTAGTTGTAACCGAACCCATCCTGGGTTTGTGTCTTGGTGAGAGCACAAGCAGCAGAAAAATGGTGCAGATTTGTTGTCTGCAGCAAGCAAGGAGAGCACTGGGGTTAGCTGAAGAAGTGCTCTCCCAGCGGATTTTATGGGTGTGAGTGGCCCAAGGGGGCTATACATACTCATCTAGGGAAGCCCTTTAGGGCCAGGCACACGCCCCCACATGCTTGGTTTAAGGTATGCATTGTAGAGCAAGCTCGGTTTAAGGTTATAATTTAAGAGGGGAAAATGGTTAAGATTAAGAAGGCAGACTGGAGCGTTTCTGGGCATGCTCCATTCAATAGTGTAATGAGCCAAATTTACTCTGTGTAGCGTAAAAGAATAAGTCAGAGTGGCTTGGTGACTGTGGCTAGTGTTCTGCAGGTTCTTTCAAAGAGTCTTAGCTGAAACGAGAAAGGACACCTCTGGAGATGCAATACTACAGGAGTTGCCCCCTAAGGCCCCTGTCTCACTTACTGCCTGACTCATTTTTTAAGTAACCACCCTGTAAAATACTCTCTGTGTGCCTCCCCCGGGCTGGGACCGTGTTGTGTAGGAAACGTGCAGCTGAAATTTCTCTGGACCCTACGTTGGTCCCAGGAAGAGTCTGAGCCTGGGCAGGGGCCTGCAGAGGCAGTGGGCCAGGTTGGAGCCCACTGCAGGTCGTATCTGCTAATAAGGATTTCAGGGAATTTGTACTGTTGGTTATGTTCATTCATTCATTCATCCAACAATGACTTCCTGAGTACTTACTATGGACCAAACACTTTCCTGAGTTAGATGATTTTTTAACATTATGTCATATGACGTGGGCTGTAATGGAAAGTGAAGTTGGGTGAATGGGTTGGAGGTTGTGTGATATTTTGTGTTGATCGGTCCAGGAAGGTTTCTCTGTTAAGGTGGCGTTTGGGCAGGAAGGGGGAAGTCATGTATATAATGGGTAATGCTCATTCGAAGGGTCTGGAGGTGGGAATGGGCTCAGTGTACTGAGATGAGAATACAGAGGCTGGCATGATCAGAGCAAAGTAGGCAAAGGGGAGAGTGGGGGTGGCTGAGGGCTGAGGTCTGCGAGGTCCTGAGTAGATGAGAGGGATAGATCAGAGGGATAGATTAGGTCCTGGGTAGATTAGCATTTCTTAGCAGGCCTGGTGTGGGCTTTGGACTTTCCAGTGCGGGAGGTGGAGAGCCATGGAAAGCCACGAGAGGGCTTCCAGGCACCTGGTGATACGACTTTTGCTTTAAAAAGATTTCTCTGGCTGCCATGTCAAGGAAGAGCTGTGGAGACAACTGTGGAGGCTGGAAAACCAGTTAGGAGGGAACAGATGTGGGTCAATGAGAGGTGACAGTGATTCGTGATTGGGTAGTTATGGTGGGCATGGAGTGTTGGAGGACCGCATGTGGGAAGATGGGTGAAGACAAGAATGGCTCCAAAGTTTTTGATCTAAGAGACTGATTGTATTAGTCACTGTTCCATTACTGTAGCAAAATACCTGAGACAATCAACTTAAAAGAAGAAGAGCACTCCACTACTGAGCTACATCCTCAGCCCTATGTTTTATTTTTTATTTTGAGACAGGCTCTCACTAAGTTTTGCAGGCTGGGCTTGACCTTATGATCCTCTTGTGTCAGCCTCTCAAGCAGCTGGATTACAGGGATCAGGTATATCTGCCTCGTTAGTGTTTTGAAGGTTCCTCCTTTAGTACTCTAAGCCTTTTTTATAAAAAAGATCTCCTTAAATTGAAAGTGTGAAAGAATTAAAGAATTTCAAAATTATGGAAGCTACTTAAGAAATAAATTGGTATTTTACACATGAGGAAGCTGAGATTCAGAAGGGAAAAGTGATTTGCTAAATGTGTTGTAACTGATTATAGCAGAGTTGGAGCTAGATTCTGAGGCTCCAGTGTTTTCTCCCTGCATTATATAGCACTATCTCCTGAGAAATTCTTCTTATTATTCCTGTTCCTTTGTTTTTTGGGGCTGGGATTATGGTAGAGTGTATAGATAGAGAAAAATAGCCCGTGTGTTACAACAATATTAGTACAACAATGGACAGGTCTGTACCACACAGTAGAGACTCTTCTCTCCCTCTCTCCTCTTCCTTCTCTCTTTGTGAGATTGTAGGCTTTATTACTGACCACTTGGTAGGTAATACATGAAATAGTTCAATCAAAGTTTACTTGTAGACTTGGAAATAAGTGTATAACCAGGAAGACTCTGAGTGTTGTGCACCTTTTCTGTTGGAGCTTGGGGCTAAAATACCACAAAATAAAATCATCTGTTTTTTCTTAGAGACATTATTGATTAGAGTTTCTGGGGGAATAAAGGTAGGCCTTTCTGGTCAGGAACATCCTGATAGATAAGAAAACTTACAATGCCTCGTAGTAAGAAAATTCCTTTGAAAGATGTAAGCAATCACACGGAGATTGCGAGCAACTGAACATATCACCTGCACCACCACATTCCATGGCTGTAGCCAAGAAATTCTCTTTGCATCTCTGTGATCAGGCTTGTTTTCTCCTTTGTGCCCATCCTACTATCCATATGGGGACCAATTCCCCATCTGTTCATTCTTTTCATTCTTCACAGTTGATGTATTAATTTCAGTGGTAATAAAAATTATCACTATCATCGAGTTTGGGTTTGATAGTGTGCATTACTTTTGAGAGCACTGTCCTGTTTCTCACAGTGCTAAGAGGTGTAGGGACACAGATTCCACACATTCTGTGGTACAATAAGAGGTACAGAGTTTTAGGCGATTTGTTTCCCTTGAGATGCCATTTCCGCTTTAGTGTCCAATGGCAATCAGCTTCACATGGCAAGGAAAGTGTCCTCATTTCCCTTCTTCTCCCCTAATCCTGCTCACCTCTAATTTTCCCTAGTAGTTTCCTTATTAATGCCCAGGCCATCAAGAGTGACCTTTGGTTTCTCTCTTCTCTTACTCTCTCTAGTTTTCCATCAGCAAGTCTTCTGGACTTTACCTTCAAAATATGTCCAAGGGACCAGCCCTTCTCACCATTTTCAATGCTATTATTTTGGTCCTAGGTATCAAAATCTCTTACCGCGATTATTGCAATAGACTTGTAACTGGTCCTTTCATTCTAGACTCCTCTTCTCTCAGGATATATATTCAATATAGCAGCCAGAGTGATTCTTTCAAAATTTACCTGTGTTGCTCCTTTGCTCAAGACCCTAGGAAGACTTATATGTACTGTGGCCACACCTGAATCTAACATCCAACATCCCCTGTCAGTTCTATTCCTACCAAGCAGACCTCCTGGTCACTCTGCAAGTGTACCCAACACATTATACCTAGAGCCTTAGTACTTGCTCCTTCAGCCCGGAATGGATTTTCTCATATACATCTGAATATATTCTTTAGATATCTCACACAGTCATCCCTGTGTGTCTGTGGGTTTTGAATCCATGGACTCGACCAATGGTGGGTCAAAAATATTTTAAAAATTGTGTTTGTGTGAATATGTATGGACTTTTGGTTGTTGTTATTCCCTAAAATATAGTACAACAACTATTTTCTTTTTTATTAGTGCATGTTTGCAATATATAATGAATATATTCATCATGGGGAATTGGTACCTAGATATTGCATTTTAACCCTTGTTACTTTTCTTCCCCTTCGACTCTCTTCCATCTCT
This sequence comes from Hystrix cristata, assembly GCA_004026905.1. NCBI lineage: Eukaryota > Metazoa > Chordata > Mammalia > Rodentia > Hystricidae > Hystrix > Hystrix cristata. Next base: position 13,738 of record PVJO010031161.1, read on the forward strand.
GCCATCTCTAGATCCCCTCTCATCTTCATAAAGCCTACCCTCCTGTTTCCTATCATCTGTCTTTTATTTTGCTCTTTAAATTATTTATACTTTAGGTTTCTCACATAAGAGAATTATTTTCTTTATTTGTTCATCTGCTAATGTGCATATAGGCTATTTCCAAGATTTACCTATTATGAGTTGTACTGCTATCAATGCGGTGTTATGGGTTGTGTCTAGATGTCCCCCAAAGCCTCACGTGATAAGAGGTAGCTGGATCTAGAGTGTGTGATGCTGGGATTAAGGGAGTGTGATTACTAAATCAGTCTACTGATTGGTTTAGCACCGCCCTAATCCTGGCAGACTGGGTAAGATATAAAGTACAGGAAGAAGATGGTTAGCCCCCTTGCTTGCATTCCTTGCTTACCTTGCTGCCTTGTGCCTGTCTGCCATGCCACCCTGCCTCGGACCCAGCTGACTGTGGACTGAAACCTCTACAAACTGTGAGCCAAATAAACCTTTCTTCCCCTAACTTTGGGTGTCTAGTATTTTGTCTCAGCAATGAGAGAAAAGTAACTAAGACACAAGGGTACGTGTGTATCACTGTAATATGATGTCTCTAACTCTTTTGAGAAAATACCTAGAAGGAGACTAGCTGGGTCAGATGGAATTTATAGTTTTAGTTTTTTGAGGAATCTGCATACTTATTTCCATAGTGGCTGTACTAGTTTACATTCCTATTAACAATGTAGAGAACCTTTCCCTTTCCCCCTGAAACCTCGCCAGCGTTCATTAATATTTGATTTCTTGCTGATAGTCATTCTTTCTGGAGTAATATGGAATCTGTACTGCATATAACAACTATTTTCACAGCATTTACATTGTTTTAGATGTTATAATTTTTCTGGACATGATTTA
>PVJO010031162.1:0-14645 GCA_004026905.1 Hystrix cristata
TTGGAAAAAAATTTATGAATAAAACTCAGACTGCACAGGAAACAATCCAAATATTTTTTAAAAGGCTGGAGATGTAGCTCAGTGTAAAGGCCCTGGGTTCAATCCCCAGTACATACATACGTCATCCAGAATAGTCAAACTTAGGGAAGCAAAGAAGAGAATGGTGACTTTCAGGGACTGTGGGGAAGAGAAAATGGAGGATTTAAAATTAATGGATATTAAGTTTCAAGCTAAGTAAGTTCTAGAGATCTGCTGTGCAACTTTGTACCTATAGATAACAACATAATACACATATGTTTAAAAATCTGTTAAGAGGGTAGAACTCTTTTCAAATATTCTTACAACAATAAAAATAATCATGAAATTTAGGATTCCTCCGTACTATGAATGACAAAACAATGTGAAATCTAGAAATACAGAGAATGGTTTTTATGTATTCCCTTGAAAGGACCCCAAAGCAAAAATGAAATGAAAATGCAAGTGTTGTGTCCAGTTTGATTCAGAATCTATAGTGCAATCACATTTTTTTGGAAAAAAAAAAAGCTATAATCTAGGTGGATTTATATTTGTGAAGAAAAGAAAATCTTAAAAAATTCCACCAAATGAACAGTGATTTGGAGGGAGGCTTTTTACTTCTTTAAATTTTCTACATTGTGTGAAGTTATTTACATTTGTAAAATTTCTTGTGCTCTCTTGAGCCTTCATGAATTGTACAGAACACAAGAAGCCAGCATCCTTTGCTGCATCAGCTCACAGAAGTGGTTTTTCACCACTCGTATTTGCATCTAAGTCTAAACACAATGCATATATTACATACTCTTTCCCTAGTCATCCCTCCAGTGGAAAACCTCTAATTATGGATTGAACTATATGAAATTCCAATGTTCTACCAGATGAGGCTTATAGAAAAGACAAGTTTATGTGTTTCAGATTCTAAATTGAAGTCTGACCTGATACTATGATTCAAGACATGAAGAACTCTAACTGTATTAAAGCCACCTCATAAATACTACTTCTTTCCCTGATCACCATCCTTAAAAGTCCCACTCCTATTTCAAAGAGGCAAATATGATGTATGAAGAGACTTCTAAACAGGCAGATGTTTTTATAAAGCATTAATGAGGTGTATTTGAATTAAAATAAACTGCACATATATTTAAAGTGCAAAATTTTATTAGTGTTGACATATGTCTATAGCCATAAAAAAGTGTTACAGTTAAGATGGCACATTTCAATTACCCTGAACAGGTTCCTTGTGCACCTTTGTAATCCATTCTTTCTTCAACCTAAAGTTCCCAGGCATAAACTGAACTGCTTTCTGTCACTACCAATTGTTTACATTTTTTGAATTTTATATAAATGGAATTACATAGCTTGTGTTCTTTTTTTATTAGTACATGTTTGTAGCACATGATATTTACATTCCTTGTGGGGGATTGGTACATGTACATACTCTATCTTAATTCCTTTTTTTATCCCCTTTCCCTTCCCTCCCTCCCCACTCCATCCATGTCCTGATCCCTTCACATTTTGTACTTTTGCAGTACATAATGTTTACATTCCTTGTATGGAGTTGGTACATGTACATAATATATCTTAATTCCTTTTCTCATCCCCTTCTCCTTCCCTCCTTCACTCCTCCCTCCATTTCTTGATTCCCTTCCCCTTTCAGAAAGGTCTATCTCCCTGCTTCCTACTATCTATCTTCTATTTTGCTCTTTATTTGTCTTGGGTTTCGCATGTAACACAAACTATGTGATATTCATCCTTATGTTTCTGATTAATTTCGCTTAGTATTATGTTCTCAAGGTGAATCCATTTTCCTACAAATGACTCAAGTTTATCTTTCTTCATGGCTGAGTAGTACTCCATTGTATGTAAAATACAGTATCACATTTTCCATAGTGGTTGTAGTCGTTTACACTCCCACCAACAATGAAGAAGAGAACCCTTTTCACTGCAGCCTCACCAGCATTTGTGGTTGGTTGATTTATTGAAAGTAGTCATTCTTTCTGGAATGAGAAGAAATATTAGTGATGTTTTAAATTACATTTCTTGAATGGCCAGTGATGATGAACAATGTTTTATGTATTTATTGGCCATTTGTACTTCTTCATCTGAGAAGTGTCTATTCATTTCCAATGTCCATGGTTTGATTGGGTCTTTAATTTTAGGGGATGTAATTTTTTGAGTTCCTCATTTATTCTAGATACTATTCCTTTGTCTGAGGAGTAGCTAGCAAAATAATTTTCCCATTCCATAGGCTGTCTCTTCACTCTGTTCATGGTTACCTTTGCTGCAGAGAAGGCTTTTGATTTGATGTGATCCCATTTGTTGATTCTTGGTATTATTTCTCATGCAACCAGAAAGTCTTTGCCTACATCGGTGCTTTCAGGAGTTTACCTATTTTGTCTTCTAGTAAATGAAATGTTTCTGTTCTAATGTTTAGATCTTTGATCCATTTTGATTTTAGTTTAATGCACAATGAGAGATATGTGTCTAGGCTCAATCTTCCACATATACTTAGTTTCTCAGGACCATTTGTTGAAGAGGCTATCTTCCTCCAGCAGAAGGGTTTGTGCCCATTGTCAAAGATAACATAACTGAGTGAGCCTGGAGCTGTTTCTGCATCCTCTATTCTGTTCCACTGATCCAAAAGTGTGTTTATGTGAGTTTTCTTCCAATACCATGGCAGGGTTTGTTTTGTTTTGTTTTGTTTTGTATTGTTTTGTTTTATTTTAATCACTGTAGCTTTGTAGTATAACCTGAAGCCTGGGATCATAATGCCCCGAGCCTTGCTCTTGTTGCCCAGAATAGCTTTTGTCATTCTAGGTCTCTTCTGGTTCCATATGAATTTTAGGATCGCTTTCTCTAGTTCTATAAGGAATGTTATTGGTAGTTTGATTGAGATTGCATTAAATCTGTATAACGGTTTTGGAAGTATGATCATTTTGACTATATTGATTCTGCCTATCCAGGAACAGGGAATATCTCTGCATTTTCTGCTATACATACTGATTGCCTTTTTCAGGGCACTATGGTTTTCATTGTAGCGTTCTTTCACTTCCTTGGTCAAGTTAATTCCTAAGCATTTCATTTCTCTTGGTGCCATTGTGAAAGGTATTGTTTCTCTAATTTCTATCTTGGTGAATTCACTATTGGTGCACAGGAACACTACTGATTTTTGAATGTTGACATTGTATCTTGCTATGGCATGGAATTTGGATATTAGTTCTAGGATTATTTTGGTAGCCTTTTTGGGGGGGTCTTCTATGTAGAAGATCATGTCAATTGTAAATAATGATAATTTAACTTCTTCCTCCCTTATCCATATTCCTTTTATGTATTTCACCTGTCTTGTTGCTCTGATTAATGTTTCAAGAATTGTATTGACTAGGAATGATGATAGCAGACATCCTTGTCTTGTTCCTGATTTTAGAAGGAAAGCTTTCAGCTTCTCTCCATTCAGTATGACGTCAGCTACTGATTTGTCATTGATACCTTTTATTGAATTGAGATTAAAAAAATCTTCTATTTTTATTTTTTCAGTGTTTTTATCATGAACGTATGAATGTTTTATCATGAATGTTGGGTTTTGTTTAAGGCTTTTCTGTGTCTATTGAGATGAACATGTGATTTTTGTCCTTGCTTTTGTTTATGTGGTGTATTACATCTATTGATTCGCATATGTTACACCATCCCTTCATCCCTGGAATGAATCTTACTTCTTTATAATGTATGACCTTTTGGTGATTTGCAGCATTCCTTTAGTCTGTATCTTATTGACAATTTTTGCATCTATGCTCATTAAAGAGTTCGGCCTATAGTTCTATTTATTGATTGGGTCCTTCTCTAGTTTTGGAATCAAAGTAATGCTTGCTTTCAGGAATGACTTTGAAAGTACTGATTCCCTTTTAATTTCCTTAAAGTGTTTGAGGAATGTTTGCATTAGTTCTTCTCTGAAGCGCTTGCAGGATTTGCCACAGAATCCATCAAGACCTGGGCTTTTCTTAGTTTGGTTTGTAGTTTTGTTTTTTTTTAACTGCTTCTTAAATTTCACTGGCTGATATTGAATTATTTAGAATTTTTATTTCTGCTTGGTTAAGCTTTGGTAGTTCATATGTATGTAGGAAATGATCAATTTCTTCTGAATTTGCCATTTCACTTGAGTACAGGTTCTCAGAGTAGCTACCAGTAGTCTGGATTTCAGGAGAATCCATTGTGATTTTGCCCTTTTCATTTCTAAATGTTTTCAAGGGTATCCTGGGGATTGAGTACAGGGCCTCGTGCTTGCTAGGCAAGCACCCTATCACTTGAGCTAAACCCCCATCCCTGCCTTTTTCATTTCTAATTGCACTGCTTTGGGTCACTTCTTTCCTTATTTGGTAAGACTGACTAAGAGTTGGCCTATTTTGTTTAATCTTTAATATTTGATTCATGGATTCTTTGTATTGTTTTTTATTCTCAATTTTATTAATTTCTGCTCTAATTTTTATAATTTCCTTCTTTATACTAGCTGTTAGGATTGCTTTTGTTTTTCTAAGACCTAGAGGTGCATTATTAGGTCATTTATTTGAGACCGATCAATTTTTCTGGTGTGGGAATTCACCCCAAAGAAATTTCCTTCATAAAACTGCTTTTCTTGTGCTCCATATGTTCCAATATGTTGTACTGGCTTTATTATTTGATTGTGGAATCTATCTAATATTTTCTTTAATTTCATCTGTGACCCATTGATTATTCACAATAATATTGCTTAATTTCCATATGTTTGCATAGTTTCTATGATATCTTCTGCCATTTCATTCCACTACATTCTGATAATATGCATGGAAAAATTTCAACTTTTTGCATTTACTTAAGCATGCACTATGGACTACTAAGTGTTCTGTTTTGGAGAAAGTTCCGTGTGCTCCTGAGAAGAATGGGTACTCTTGTTGTTGGATGCAACACTGTAGATATCTATGAAGTCCACTTGTTCAAAGGTTTGGTTCAACTATGATAGTTCTTTGCTTTTTTTTTTTTTTGTCAAGTTGATCTGCCCATTTGTGACACTGAAGTATTTAGGACCTCATTATAATTGCATTGGCGTTTATCAGATTTTTCATGTTCATTAGTGTTTGTTTTATGAAGTGGGGTGTGCGAGTATTTGGTGCATATACATTTATAATGGTTAACTATCCCTGTTGAATTGTTCTCTTAAGCAATATATAGTGACCTTCTATGTCTCTTCTCATCACTTTTGGCTTGAAAAACACTTTGTCTGAAATTAGGATAACAACTCCTGCTGTGACAGTTAACTGATTGTGTCAATTTGAGTAAGAAATGCCCAACCAAATTGGATCAGCATAGCTCTGGGTGTGGCTGAAGGGACTTACTGAAGACAAGTGACCCATCTGGGGAGTGAGTGACACCAACCAAAAGGATTGTCGCCTGAATGGAATAAAGGGGGAAACAAAGAAACCTCACTACTGTTTCTTTGAAGGAACTCCAGTCTTCAACCTCACTTTGTACATCATCTCCTGGCTTCCAGGAGCTTTCAGCTTTCCAGCACCGACCCTTCAGCCTACCATCGCAGACCCTTCAGCCTCCTCATATGGACTCAGGTGAGACATTACAGGGAGCTCCAGGCCTTCAACTAAGTCCTTCCAATCTGCAATGCACAGATAGCCATTTTGTACTTTTCCACAACTGACTCTTCAAGCGGCCATTGTAAGCCTTTATAACCCAAATTCTTGTATATTTGTATATCTTGCATTAAATATGTTTCTCTAGTAAGTATTGACTGATACACCTGCTTTTTCCTGCATTCCTATTGCATGGAATATTGTTTTCCATCTTTTGACTTTTAATATGTGAGTTTCTTTTTTAATTAAATATGTTTCTTGTATACTGCATATGGTTGGGATTTTTTCTTGATCCATTCTACCAATATGTATTTTTGATTGTGGAATTGAGACCATTCACATTGAGAGTTATTACTTTGAGGTGTTTACTTATTCCTGTCATTGTATTGTTTTCCTGTTGCTGATTTCCTTATTTTCCCCTTCTGCTTAGCTGTTCATTCCATCAAGTGTAATATTTCTTTTTGACTTCTTGGCATTGTTGACCTCATTATCTCTTTCTAGGACATCCTTGAAAATTTTTTTTGGAATGTTGGTTTGGCGGTTATAAATTTCTTGAGGTTCGCATTGTCACAGAAAGACCTTATTTCTCCATCAATTTTAAAGAAAGCTGTGCAGGATACATAAGTCAGAGTTGGAAGAGATTATCTTTTAGTGTTTGAAGCACTTCAATCTGAACCCTCCTGGCTTTTAAGGTTTGTGTAGAAAAGTTTGCTGTAATTACAGTGGGTTCATCTTTACATGTGATTTTTTACCTTTCCCTAACAGTTTTTAAGACTTTATACTTGTAATGGACTTCTGGTACTTTGAGTATAATGTGGCCTGGAGAGATTCTCTCCTGATCATGGCTATTTGGTATTCCAAATACCTCATTTATCTGTATGTTTATATCTTTCTCTATATTTGGGGAGTTATCTGCCATTATTTCTGTTAACAGATTTTTTATCCCATTTGTACTGTCTTCTGATTTTTCAATTATTCCAATTATTCTTAGATTAGTCTTCCTGGCATCATCTAGCTGTCATTGGATCCATTTTATGTTCTCTTGTTTTTAAAGTGTCTTTAAGTAATTGATCTTGGAAGTCATCATTGTCTTCTGGTTCTGAAATTCTTTCCTCACAGTGGTAGTTTTTCTGCCCATATTTTCAATATGATTTTTGTTTTCCTGGATTTCTGATTGAAACTTTTGCATGGACTCTAATTCTTTGGTAAACCAGTTGTTCGTATTTTTGTTCTTGCATTTTGTTCAGCTCATTAAGCTTTTTATTAGTATCTTCTGAAAGCTCCTGCATCTTTGTGGCTATTATTTCAGTTACCTTTTTAGTTACGTGTTTTCTAATCCCTTTGAGTACTTCTTTGTGCTGTTTTCTAACCTTCTCTGTTGTCCTTCCAATTATTTGGGTATGTGGCTTATGCTATTCTGCCCCTCAGTGCCTCTTGGACTGGCTTTGGGGGAATTGGGAATTCGGGGTAACATTTTGTCCCCCATCTTCTCATATTTCTATTGTTTTTGTTTGTTTTGTTTTGTGCTGAGGTTTATGGATGCCTATAGTCTAAAGACTTTGTTGCTAGTATACAGGTCTCTTTAATTATTTTTCAGTGATGTACTTTGAAGATGGATAACTATAGTCCTTTGCCTCAGCCCCAAGAACTGACTACTTTGGTTAATGAGGGAGGGGAGGACACAGTGTACTAAGCCTAGCAACCAATATCTCTGGGAATGCACTCTAGTATTGTCAAAGTCACAAAGTTAATCTGACATGTTGGCTTACAAAGAAATAGTGACAATTATGTGACTCTGTTAATATCAAGTGAATCAGCTACAGTAATAATGTCTAAAATGAATTCGATATCAACATACCACAAGAACCAGTTATGTACCACCCTTAATCCTAGAGAAGAAATCTGCAATTATGGTGTAAACATTAAAATAACCTAGGTATTTATTTACAGTTAATATGTACTAAATTTGACAGCTATGTCTCTCCTAATGGTAGAAAAAAATTCAACAGTAATTTTGCAGAGTTAAATAACTATCAAAAGATTATCAAAGCTTTATGATTATACAATTAAAGATACAGGTTTAGGAATGGGTAAATGCAAGAAGAAAACTTTGACACCTTAAGCTCTATGATATGAAGAGAGAAAAGTGGTATAAAGGATCTTATTGGGGAGTAGAGGGATGCTCATATAATTAGAGAAAAGTAAGAGATAAAAGAAAGAAATTATATGAAGAGTAAAAATAAGACAGAAATAAAGGGAGAAAAATTAAAAGGGAGAAGAGGAAGAAGCAAATAAAAAAGAAGTAAGAGTAATAAGAAATAAGAAACAAGGCAAAAGGACAAAGGAAGATTTCCCAAGCCCCAGGAAACTGGTGAAGAAAGGGAAGAAGGAAAGAAAAGAAAAAAAGAGAACGAAAAATTAAAAACAATGCACACTCTCACAAAAAAGCAATATATCTGTGATTTTGAATACATATTTTTCTTCTGGGGTCTACAATTTTGGGGCATTGCCCAATTCAAGAAATGTCCCTGCTTATGCTGGTAGATGAAGAAGACAATCAAATCCCAGACCCATTCTCGATGTAGTCACCTCCAGACAGTAGATTAGGACAAGGATGCCAATTCTGTAACTTTTAAATCTACAGCAATTAGGGATAATCCTTGCCTCTGTTCGTGGGTGTGGCCTGAGTCCTTTAGTCTAAATCCCTCTGGGGGTCTCTTACCAGCCTGACTGTGGCTCCCTGTCCATGGCTGTCTCTTGTGGCTGTCCCTCACCCTGTCACTGCAGGAACGTAACTCTGAGAACCCTGAAATGAATCCAGCTCATGGCTGCTCTGAGCTCTGGGTTCAGTTGACCTCTCCCTGGAATGGCATCTGATCACTTCTTCCAGGAGATATGGCTGGTGCTTGAACTGGAGTCACTTGACAGCTGTTGCAGCACACTGCACCAGCAGGTCTGTTTCCACTGTTATTTCTTTCTGAAGACCCCTGTTCCCCACTTTCACTTTGTCTCTGTAGATGTGGTCTTCCTTTCTCATGAGCCACAAGCCAGGGACTAGGGAAATAGTGCAGATCGCCTTTTCTGTTTTCTGTCTCTTCAATTTCTCTGCAGGCTCCAGTTTTCCCATCAGATCCTTCCTGGCTCCCAGGGTTGCACCTCCCTCTTTGTTTTCTTCCCCAAGTTGTTGTTTTCTAGTATTTGGATTCTGAATCTTGGAGAGTTTGAGTTGTTGTTGCTTACCACTCTGCCATCTTCCTACAAGTCCCTAGGAAGAAATTTTTGACATATGCCATATTTTGGATGAATCCCAAGGATATTATGCTAAGCAAATATACCAGACGCAAAAAATACAAATACTTTATGATTCCACTTAAATGAGGTTTTAGGAACAATCAAATTCGTAGAAACCAAAAGTAGAGCAGTAGTTTCCAGGAACTGGGCAAGGGAGAAATGAGGTGTTCTAATGAGTCAAATATGCCAGAATGTTTGTGTCTCCTTCAAAATTCATGTTGAAACTTAGTCTTCAATGCAAAAATATTAAGAGGTGAGGCCTTTAAGAAAGAATTAGGTAGTGTTTTCATGGGTGGAATTAATGTATAATAAAAGGGCTGGAGGAAACTAGTTACACCTCTTTTGCTCTTCTTCTCTTTTTCCATGTGAGGACACAAGGAGAGGGACCTTGCCAGACACTAAATGCCAGTTCCGTGATCTTGGACTTCCCCACCTCCAGAAAGTTTCCCATCAAAGATATCTTGCAATAGCAACAGATACGGACTAAAATAGCAATTGATACCAAGAGTGGAATGTTTCTGTAGCAAATAGCTAAAAATATAGTTGAGCTATGGAATTGGGTAATGGATAGGGGCTGGAAGAATTTGGAGGTGCATACTGAAAAAGTTTAAATTGCTATGAATGAACTGTTAAGCGTGATTCTCGTGAGGGCCAATAAGAAGAGAGTTGAAGAGATAGCCTCAGGCTTCTTGAAAATTATCCAAGTAGTCATGGTCAGAATATTAGTAGAATTTTGGATAGTAATGGCTATTCTGATCATGTCTCAAGAGCAAATGAGGAATATGTTGTAGGAATAGGAGGAAAGAAATCCTTTATACAAAGTGGCAAAGAATTTGTCTGAATTGTGTCCATGCTTGAGGGCTTAATGGAGGCAGAATTTAACAGCAATCAACTGTGATACTTTTAGCAGAAGAAATCTCTAAGCAAAGTGTCAAAGGTGGAGTATGGCTTCTCTTACCTGCTTGTAGTAAACTGTGTGAAGACTGAAATGAATAAAGGGCGAAATTTATAATAAAAAAGTAGTAGAACATAAGATTTGGAAAATTCTCAAACTGGCCATGTAAACAACTAAAGGTGTGGTCAAGCCAGCAGTTAATATGAATATTAAGACAAATAAGTGGACACTATATGCTATCCTTCAAGACACTGGAAAAACCACCTCAAAGACATTTCAGAGATTTGTTGTCCATCACAGCCCCAGAGTACCATGGCACTGAGTGCAAACTAGTTTAAATGGACACGTTAGGGACCTTGGTGCTTATTGCCCAGCACCCCTTCAAGTCTCTGCTCCTCATGTTTTTCAAACGTGTTGCTCTCGGCCACCATAGCTATGGCTCAAACTAACCATTTTTATGGCAAAAGCCATAAAAACTGACAGTGTCCAAGTGGTGCTAACTGTGCAAGTACATTGAGTGTATTGGGTGTGCACGTATAGTTACTTCCGCTTTGATTTCAAAAGATGCCTTAGAGAGCCTTGGGGTCCATGCAAAAAATTGTCACAGGACTGGGGTACCACAGAGATTATCCACTAAGGGTAGCGTCTAGTGGAGCTGTGGGAGAAGGTTCATCCTTGATACCTCCTAAATTGTAGAGTCACCTGTGTGCAGTTCCAGCATGGGGAAACCTCAGGGCTGGGACTTCAACATGTGAGAGCCATTGCCCGCGCCTCATCCAGCAAAGCTATGAGCATGGGGGCCCCAGATCTTCAGAGGCCCATGCCCTGCCCTGGTGTGTCGAGAAAATAAAACATAAAATCAAGTAAGATTATCTTTAAGCCTCAAAACTTAATGTTATTTGCCTTGTTGTTGGCTTTTTTATTTAACTGGGATCTGCTACCCTTTTCTTCTTGACTATTTCTCCTTTTTGTAGGGATAATATCTATCCTATGTCAGTCTGGCTGGCCATTGTATTTTTTATTTTAATGGTACATTTTAGATGTACATAGCGATAACATTCATCATTGGGGATTTGTACCTGTACATTACATATATTGTTGCTTCTTTTTTTCCCATTCCCCTCCCCTCACCCCCTCCTCCCTCCCTATTTACAAAAGCTTTGTTTCCATTTTTTCCTTCCATTTCTTATTTCTCTTGTCCCTCTCTTCCTTTCCCCCTCCCTTGTTCCCTTTCCCAATATAATACATTTTAGTCTTTATATACACTTCAGTTTCTCACACCAGAGAAACTATGCGGTATTTAAACGTGTGTCCGACTTATTTCACTTAAGAGTATGGTCTCAAGAGGCATCCATTACCTAGGAATATCTCAAGTTTATCATTCTTTATGGCAGAGTAGTACTCCATTGTATAAAAAAACCACATTTTCTTTATCCATTCTGCTGTTGATGGGCATTTGGGCTGCTGCAAATAACAAATGCTGGAGGGGCTGTGGAGAAAAAGGAGCCCTTCTCCACTGTTGGTGGGAATGTAGACTGGTGCAACTGATATGGAAATCAGTGTGGAGATTCCTCAGAGAACTAGGAGTAGAGATACCATTTGACCCAGCTATTCCACTTCTTGGTATCTTCACAAAAGAATTAAAAGCATCATACCACAGTGATATATTCACACCCATGTTTATAGCAGCACAGTTTGTAATGCCATTGTATCTTAGAAGCACACGACTGATTTGATTTTACTGGTTCATAGCTGGTGAGGAATTTACTTTAGAATGAATCATACTTTGAGTTTTGCTTAAATTTAATTCAGATGATAATTACACGAGACTGGAATTTAGACTTGAATTGATGGTGTAAAAAGTTATAGGAAAAAAAAGTTATAGGCTGTGAGGTGATGACAGAATGAATGTATTTTGTAGTGACTGTGGTTTGAATGACTGTTCCCTCAAAAATTTATGTAGTCCAACACTATTAAGAGATGAGACCTTTGTAAAAGAGAGTAGATAATGAGGGCTTTGCCTTTATGAATGGGAATAGTGATTTGTAAAAGGGCTGTAGTTGCTAGTATGGTGGCACATGCCTGTAATCTCAGTACTCTGTGAGGCTGAGACAGGAGGGTTTTGAGTTCAATCACCACCTGGGTAACTTACTTAGCAAGATTCTTTATCAAAATAAAAATAAAAGAGGTAGAGATGTAACCAGTTGTAAAGCCCTGGGTCCCCGCCCTAAAAAACAAACAAAAGGGCTGGTGCAATGCACTGTTTTTTTAGAGCATCAGAAGTGGACTTGGACAGTGAGCATAGAGTATGTTTTACAAGATGAAAAATACTGGACATTAATTCCAAAACAATATATAGTTGACAGTTATACATGAGGAAGATGTAAATTTCGTTATATATTTTACCATAATAAAAATAATCTTTAAAATATGTGTAATGATGAAAAATAAAGTAAATGTAACTATTAAAAGCTTTTATGGATGTATTTTAGTACTGTGGATTCTAATCCAATGATTTTTGTATCTATTCTTTCACCAATACTATGTCTAGATTACCATAGTTTTATGTCTTGAAATTGACTAATGTGAATGTGATTACCAATGTTCTTTTTCAAGATTGTTTTTGCTATTCTAGTTCCTCTGCATTTCCACATACATTTTGAGCAGTTTTTCTAAATCTATAAATGTCCTATGACTTTGAGTGTGGTTGAATATGTAGATCAATTTTGATAAAGCTGATGTTGAACAATATTGAATCTTCTGATTTGTGAGCACAGTTTATTTACACATTTATGTAAGTATTTCTTGATTTTTTTGTTCATCAGTGTTTAGAGATTTTCAGCATGCATGCTTTGTTACATTTATGCCAAACTATCTCATGTTGTGTATGCTACTTTCCAACTGTTCATTATCCTTGTTTCTGATGAAAAATTCACAGATGCTTGAATTATTGTTCCATATATAGTATATGGGTTTTTTGGCTGTTTTCAAGGTTTTAAATTTATGTTTCGTTTTCAGTAGTTTGATTATGATGTCTCTGGGAATGGTTTTCTCTAACTTATTCTGTTTTGCATTCATTGAGCTTCTTGTATCTGTTAATTTATGTTTTACCAAATGTGGACTGTTTTTGACTACCATTTCCTTAAAATATTTTTTACTTCACTAAAATTTTTCTTCTTTCCTTTTGTAGACAAAAACACTTTGGTATCATCTCACAGGTTCCTGAAGTTTTGTTAATTTAGTTCAATATTGGAACTTCTTTGTTGCCATGTTTCTCAAACTGGATAATATTCCCTGACCAATTTTCAGTCCAGTGACTCTTTCCTCCATCATCTCCAGTATACTATTTAGCTGGCTTGGTAAAGATTTCATTTCAAATGTTGTGCTTAGTTCTAAATCTTCTGTATGATTTTTTAAAATATTTTTTTATTTCTCTTCTGAGAATATCTACTTATACATTCATTCCAAATATATTTTCCACTTGTCTTTTCTGATAATTCCAACATCTGAGTTTTCTGAAGGCTTCTATATGCTGAGTGTTTTGTACCTTGAAATTAGTCACATTTTCCTAGAGTTTAGTATGTCCAGTCCAGATGACCTCCCAGATGTTTTTACTGTTATGGTGCTTACACTCTACAGTATGCTGTATTCCTTTAGATAACAAGGATGCTTTTGTCATATCGGTTAATCATGCTTTTAGGTTCAGATTATAAATTATACCTTACATTCCATAACTATAAGTTCAAATCTTCTATGAGTGGAGTAATCATACAATGAAATTCATTTTTAGCCAAAAAGAAAGAAAGAAAAAATACACCTATGTGCTACAATATAGATGGACTTAAAAACTATTATGGTAAATGGAACAAGTCAGATGCAAAAGACCACATATTGTGGATTCCATTTGTATGAAATGTCCATAAAGAATAAATCTATAGAGACATGAGGTAGATTAGCCACTTTTTGGTGATAGGGATGAGAACAAAGGTTAAGTATAAATAATAAAATGGATCTTATTGGGCTGATGGGAATGTTCGAAACTAAATTGTAGGGATAGTTGCACAAATCAGCAAATTTCCTAACAATCATGTAATTACAAATTTAAAACAAGTAAATTTTATGGTATATAAATTATAGCTCATTATGTTGCTAAAATATCAGAATTTATTTTACTTCTCTAAGAATATGCTCTGCTAATTTGGACCTGCGCCATTCTGGAATTATTCAAGGTTAAACTGAGATTTATGTGGGTGGTTCTGATCTCACTTCGGTTCTCAAAGACTTTTCTCTTCCTATTAAGGTTTGTGCTGTGCTTGCATAGCTCAAGGGTTCAGCTATAACTTGTGTAGAATTAGAAGACTCCTTCAGCTTTTTCTCCTCTGTGATTCCTCCCATGCTCTCTAGACTTGTGGAACTTCTTTCCTTTATTCCTCTGACCAGAAAGTTGATGAGATTTCTGGCAGAGTTTTAACCTCCAAAACCACCATACCACTATGTGCCTGGAACACAACCTTGGTACAGAGCAATACCCTCCCCAAAAAGGGAAACATCACCATGCAGGTTATTTCACCAACTTTTGATTCCCCTTCATAATGTGCCTGCTCCCTAGATTGGAAGTTCTATGATGTCAGAAACTATATTTTCCTCATTGATGACTATTATCCCCATAGAAATTCCCACTAAAGACTCTCACGACTCTTTTTGTCAGTAAGATCTTCATGAATGCTCAGTACATGCAGAACCCCGCATTTACAGTTTTTAAGCCTCTAATTGCTGTAACATTCACTTCCATCCCAATTCCACCTTCCTACTGCCTTTGTAACCTCTGTCTT
>PVJO010031163.1:0-14621 GCA_004026905.1 Hystrix cristata
GAGAGAGAGAGAAGGAGGTAGAAAAGGAGAAGGAGGAGGAAGAAGAAGAGGAGGAGATGATGATAGATTCAGAGCCCTTAACTCTCTTCCTAGCATCTTACTACTACCATGATGGCCTCAGGTCTTTGACAGTCTGTTCAACACCTCGTTGTTTCACAGTTCAGAGAAACAGACAATGTCAGGAAAACAGAGAAAGACATTAATCATCATTCAGTATTTGTAGTGAATGGCTAAGCAATGGTCTTATACTCAAGAGCAGTGATATCGTTTCATTAATATGTATATCCTCAGAGACTACTATTATATTCACTTATTAATAGTTTATAATAGTTTATTGGTATGATTTGGGTCCTTAATGATACTGATGACCACAATAATCCCAAATATTATTTGTGTATTAACAGGGACAGAGATCATGGAAAACCACAGTCCTAATACAACAGAAGACAGAAGCAAAGAAAAGGAATGTGACAAAGTATGCTAAAATTAATTTGAACAAATAAATTAGACCTTTCTGAAAGTTTTTTTTGGTTTTGTTTTGTTTTTTTTCTTTTTGTGGTGCCGGGGATCGAACTCAGGCCCTTGTGCTTGCAAGGCAAGCACTCTAATCACTGAGCTAAATCCCCAGCCCCTGAAAGTTTTTTTTGAATTCAGAATTTTTCTAATTTCCTTGCCCAGGTTCACTTTTCATATTGATAAAAATTTCTATAATTTTACCTCATTATTTCCTGTGCATCAGCCCTGGTATGAATTCATTCATCACTCCCATTTTTTTTTTTTTTGAGAAAGGTTGTCTTGCTATGTAATCCAGGCTGGCCTTGAACTCGCAGCAATTCTCCTGCCTCAGCCTCCTGAGTGCTGGAATTATAGGCTCATTCCCATCTTTGAAGCTCCCAACATGAACTACAGATGACTCCCTGCAGGTACCTCCCTACTTTCCAATGAATCAACATATGTGAGGTTGTCGCAGTTGCTCTCTTCTGCATGACTTGCCAAAACTGAGTTTGTTTCTGCACTTTATCACAGACAGCAGCGGATTTCCATGTAAGTGGCACCAAAATAATCACCCTTAAATTCTTCCATCTGCCAAAATCAATGGGCATTCAACTCTCAACAATATCATAACCTAGGGAAATGTCTCCAGTACCCCCGGTGCTGGGAATGTAGAAGCTCTGACTTCACAGCAGGGAGCTACAAGTCTTGTGCCAAGATGAACCCCTACTGTCAGAGAATGGAGGATCAGTTCCCTCTGCTCTGACAGCCCTACAGATATTCTCATCAGAGACTAAGACTCACAAATGACCCGCGTGTATAAGCCACCTAGGCTGGTAGTCTGAGAGCCATAACAATAGAGAGAAGTGTAGCCAGGGTGAATCCAGCTGTGGGTATTCTAGTTCAATCTCGACACTGGAAAACCTTGATCCTGGAATATATAAACAACCTCGGAAATATCTTGGGAACAAGCAGAAAGCATAGATTAGAGATTTCACCCTACATAGCCCCTCTCCTAGGAATTATTCCTGTGCAAAAACAAAAAACAGAAGAAGCTGGATGTGGTGGCATAACCTGTAATCCCAGCAGGGAGGCTGAGACGGGAGGACTGTTGCAACTTTGAGGCCAGCCTGCTCTACATAGTGCATTCAGTGCTAGCATGGAACACATAGCAAGACAGAAAGAAAAGGAGAGAAAGAGAGAGAGGAAGGAAGTGTTATGGTTTGTGTCTAGATGTCCCCCCAAAGCCTCATGGGGTCATAGATAAGGCTTTTTCAGAGGTGGTTAAATCTAGAGTGTGTGATGCTGGGGTGAAGGGAGTGTGATCAATAAATCAATCCACTGATTGGTTCAGTACCACCCTAATCCTGGCAGCCTGGATAAGATATAAGGTGTAGAAAGAAGCTGCTTAGGCCTCTTGCTTACCTTGCTGCCTTCTGCCTGTCTGCCATGTCACCCTGCCTTGGATCCAGTCGATTGTGGACTGAAACTTTTACAAACTGTAAGCTAAATAAACCTTTCTTCCCTTAATTTTGGGTGTCAGGTATTTTGTCTCAGCAATAAGAGAAAAGTAACTAATACAGGAAGGAAGGGAAGGAAGGAAGGAAGGAAGAAAGGACAAGTTCTGGCAGTCTGTAGATATTATTCAAAGTCTAGAGTCCCAGAACTAGATCATGCTGTGTCAAATAAGATTTTTTTCTAAGGCCTGACATCATAGAGCCTAATCTATCTGGTGTCCATTCATGGATTCTGAGGATTTTCCTCACTCTGACTATTGTGAAACACCATATTATATAAACAAGACTCAAGTGCCATTTCTTTGAAAGGCCCTTTTTGGGGAGGCAGGGGAGATTAAGACAAGGTACCTCTATGTAGTTCAGGCCAAATTTTAATTCACTATGTAGCCCAGGCTAGCCTTAAACCCTCAATTCTCCTGCTTCAGCCTCCTGAGTACTGGGATTACAGGCATGCGCCACTAAGCCTGGCACTGAAGGGTCTTTTATGTGCTGCTTTCTGAAGCTGATCTGGAAGTCCTTTCTCGTGAGTGTTTATGTTTTTTTCCTTTTTTTTTTGGCACTGGGGATCGAACTTAGAGCCTTGTGCTTGCAAGGCAAGCACTCTAACCACTGAGCTAAATCGCCAGCCCTCTGAAGGGTCTTTTAGAACTATATGCTAATCCAAATAATTAGGATAAATAAAACAAACTCTGGAAGCCAAGTATGGTGGCAGACACCTGTAATCACAGCACTGTGGCGGCTGAGGCAGAAGGACCACTGCAAGTTTGAGGACAGGTTAGAATACAAAATGAGTTCAAGGCTAGTGTAGACTATAAAGCAAGACATTGTCTCAAATCAAAAAAGAAAACACACTCTAGAGACAATGAATGGATGATCCAAGTTACTCCAGCCTCATATTTTCAGACTTTCTCAGAACACTTGAGTGATAGCCTAAGTATCCTTCTCAATCAGTCTCAAAAGGTATATGTGGTGGTGCACACCTGTAATCCCGACAATCTGGAAGGCTGAGGCAGGAAGAATGCAAAGTCAATCCCAGTCTGGGCAATTTAGCGAGACCTGGTCTCCAAAAAGGGAGGTGGGACCTGGGGAAGGAACTTAGTGTGAAGGCCCTAGGTTCAAACCACATTGCAGGGCTAGGGATTTAGCTCAGTGGTTAGAGTGCTTGCCTAGCAAGCACAAGGCCCTGAGTTCGAGCCCCAGTACCAAAAGCAAATGAACAAAACAAAACAAAAAAAAAGAGACCCGGTCAAACCACATTGCAAGGAAGTAAGGAAGGAGGGGAGAGAGAGATGTGTATATTGTCTGTGGTGCTGAAGGAAAATTTTCACAAGTCGTGACAAAGATCACTGAGAAGGCCCAGAGACATGTACACAGCAGGCCTGTGTATAGACCCACACACACAAGGACTAACGCAGGGTGTTAATCCATGAGAAATCCAAGTGCGTTTCATGTTATATTCAAGGGCGATAGTTCAAGGAGATGAAACACTGATAAAAGAAGAACAAATGTCACCTGGCCATAGTGACACATGGTTGTAATCCCAGCACTTAAGAGGCCAAGACAGGAAGATCACCATGAATTTGTAGCCAGCCCAGACTGCACAGTGAGTTCAAGGTCAGCCTGAATTACATAGTAAGAACTTATGCCAAAAAGAAAAATATAAAATAAAAAGAGGACCAAACATGAAAATATAAAACAGGTCTCAGAGTATATAACAAAGACAGAATGCAGAGTGACCCTGGCCTCTTCCCCTGAGTTATATCTGATCAGTAGAGAAAATGGATGGGGGAAACTCCACTAAGTATGGCAGAAAAATTAAAGTAGTTTAAGGATGATTCTGGTTTCTAGTTCCAAGAGCTCTAAGGAGAAAGGATTTGGGAGGAGAAGCTCAGTGCGTTTTGTCCTGGTATCTGTGTGCAGAGCAGGGCCTGACAGAAGATGTGAGGCAGTGAAATCTGTGATCATCACAAAGACCATGATCTCTTCCCTACTTGACACTTCTACCTCCTGCGGAAATAAACAGATTAAGAGAAAACTTTTACTCCTTAAATCTGGTCTTCACTGTGTCTGTTGGCTCACTCCCTCCTTGTCCTTTCTACATCCAGCACCCTGGTACTGCCTCCACCCTGCCAGAGTCTTCCTGGGGACTCTTCTCTATCATGTACTCCCCACCACGATGTTCTGCCTTGCCATGAGACCAAAATGACAGGACCAAGCAACCACAGACTGAAACTTCTGAAACCATGAGCCAAATTAAATCTTTACTCCTTTCCAGATGCTTACCTCAGGGGTTGGGGAATTAGCTCAGTGGTAAAGCACTTGCCTAGCAAGCACAAGGCCCTGAGTTTGATCCCCAGACCAGCCACCCCCTCAAAAAGAAACACTAATACAATGACAAATAATGTCCCCAAGAAAAATGCAGACACACCACATTCCACGAAAAGGGAGGTTATAATGCTAGGTCTTAATTCTGAAGCAGAATTCAGTAGTGCTCCAAAAATTCAGACAATAGAAAGTAAGCATTTCCTTTAACTAGACTTCTAGAATGTCATTCTAGTTCACGGTCTACAACTTAGACTTCTGCTGCCCTCTGGTGGCTCTGAGATTAAAGCACCCAGCAAAGGTCTTTCCACTCTATGTGGGGCGCTTATTCTTTTTTTTTTTTTTTTTTTTTTTTTTTTTTGCTGGGGATCGAACTGAGGGCCTTGCACTTGCTAGGCAAGTGCTCTACCACTTGAGCTATATCCCCAACCCTGACTGTTCATTCTTGTATTTTTGAATACATATATGAAGCTGGCCTTTTATTCATCCATCACCTTGATAAGAGGGCTTAACTACAGTAGGAAAGAGAAGAAATCTGTCAACACAAGAGCAATTTGCCACCCTCCTCTCCCCATATCCCAGTTACTGACAACACAATAATACCCAACCCCTGAGACAGCAGCAAGATCCCAACAGTGAGAGGTACAGGTGCTGTGATATTGCCAAGGCTCAGGGCACAGGTGACATCAGATATTTCCATGAACAGATAGCAAGAAAATAGGTAGAGAAGCCGGGGACAGCAAGAGCCACCGACTCTGATCAAAGTACAGGTCTTCGTCAACCCAGCTCAACAAATGGCAAGTATCAGAGGCCCAGAAATCCCTGCCCACTATGAGGATGCTAAAGGTGGAAAGGCAGGGGATGACTTTTCAACCTGGTCTGAAGCTAACTGCAGGATGCATGAATAAGGGTTGAGGGTAGGATCAGAGTCCACTGAGACTATTTCCCAGAACTAAGGCTAAAGTGGATTTAACCCCCGTGGAAGGAAAGTTCCTGAAGCTTTCATTGGCTGACAGTACAACATAAGGGAAAGCTGCTCAGAAAGGCCGAGGGGTGGCGAAAACATCAGCGCTCACTGTCCCTTCCCACCATCGCTCCCTGTGGGGAAGCCATCCCAGTGGGGACAGATCTGCAATGGGCCACTGTTACTTTCGTGAAAGGTCTACCTTGATGCTTTTTTTAAAATTACGTGCACTAAGTCAGGCAACTATAGTCCCAGCTCTTTGGGAGTTAGGAGGTAAAGAAAATCAGAAATTACATCTAATTTCCATCCACAGTTAAAATGTACCATGAAAACATGCTCGACTATAACTCAAACCAAAAAGAAACTACAAAAAGTGGATCTTAGCCAGAAGTGGTAGCAAATGCCTATGATCTCAGCACTTCGGAGGCTGAGGCAGGATCACCGTAAGTTCAAGGCCAGCCTGGGCTACATAATGAAACCTGGTCTCAAAAAAAAACTGAATCTTGAGACCAGGTCCAGGACACACACTTGTAATTCCAGCTAGACGGGAGCCTGAGGCAAGAGGATTGCTAGTCCAAGGCCAGTCCAGCAAATCAGTGAGACCCTGTCTCAAAATAAAAAATAAAAGGGGCTGGGGATAGAGCTCAGTGCAAATGCCCTGGATTCAATCCCCAGTACTGCCCCTTCAAAGAAAGATAAAGAAGTAAATCTTGTAACGTGCTTGGTGTGAGATAATATTTTTGCTAATTAGCACATACACACAAAAAAAAGGGCATGGTGACATATGCCTGTAATCCCAGCACTCAAGAGGCTGAGGCAGGAGGATTGCCATGAGTTCAAGGCCAGCCTGGGCTACATGGTGAGTTCAAGGCCAGCCTGAACTGCATAGCAAGACCCTGTCTCAAAAAAAAAAGAAAAGGGAAAATTTTAAAAAGAATATAATATGATGACACAAAAGATTTCCAAATTATAGACTATGATCCATTTTGGGCATATAAAAAAGATAATTTTTCAAAATTACCTTGTTTCCAAGAACACAGGAACATCCCCTCCCATGGTAAAGCTACCGGAGGGCATAAACTGCCTGTTTTGGAACCAAAGGCTAACTTTCTAGGAAGGAGGCCCAAGAGGGGAACATTCAAACAACTACAACAAACTAGCCACCCATCTCTGTCCTACCTCCAGCCCATATCCCCCAGTAAGAGAAATAAAGTCAGCAGTTTTGAGAAGAGGAACTCTCACTCCCACCTCTGGGCTTGGGAGAGGCCTCTGCGGCTAGTGACCCTACGGCTAGCTCCCACCCTTCTCTCCCCTAGCCACACCCGACCATCACCGATTTTCAGTGTTCTCAGAAAGAGTGATCATCCATTCTCTGTTATTGTGTACGTCTCACTGTCACACAGCCACACTCAGATCCCCAGATCCTTGTCTCAGCCAAGGCCCAGACAGCACAGACACAAGGGCTAGCACCAGCCTTTATTGGGAGAGGGGAGCATCGATCTCACTACCCAGCCAGGCTATTTTCTATGCTCTGGTCTGCAGCAGCAAGAGAAGCAGAGCAGAGAAGGCTGTGAGTATCCCCAGGGCTGTTACAAGCCCCACAGCAACACCCTCTCCTGGTTGCCAAGACAAGCCTCCTGGAATCATTAAAGACCTCCAGACAAATCTGGCAACTGGGCCAGTGGGGTTTCTGCAAGTAGAAAAAAATATCAAGTCACAGCTGTGCCCTCCTGACTGCAGATACCCAACATGTTCTCCCCTCCACACAGAAGAGCCTTGGCAGATTTTTGGCTGCCTGCTTCCTAAACAATCCTTGTCATTCAGAAGTCAACCTTTTAGCTCCTGTTATAAAAACAGGAGCCTTCTACGTTCCTTTATCCATCCTCCCTCCAACCCTGCATGGTCCGAACATGTCCCATACATTCCCACCCTCTGCGCCTTTGCTAACAATCGCACTACCTGCCTGCATTTTCTCCATGCTAGTCCCACTTTGTCACGTCCTAGCGCTTAGGGGCCTGGACCAAATCCTATCTCTTCCAGAAAGACCTGTCCTGGGAACCACACCAACTCAATGCCTATAAGCTAGTACTTTCTTTCAGTGGTTTTTTTTTTTTTTGAGGGGGTGCTGGGGGTCGAACTCAGGGCCTTGCACTTGCTAGGCAAGCATTCTACCACTGAGATAAATTCCCAACCCAAGCTAATACTTTCCATAGGAGTATTAGCTTACTCGGATCTATGACATAGAATCTTTCTCTCCAAATACACTCCTCTTGGCCTTCAAAAGTCCCTATCCCAGTATCTAAACCATCTTGGCATATGGCAGTTAAGTCTATTTTTTTTTTTTTTTTGGTGGTGCCGGGGATCGAACTCAGGCCCTTGTGCTTACAAGGCAAGCACTCTAATCACTGAGCTAAATCCCCAGCCCCTAGTCTATTAACTTAGTTGGTTGATGACAACAATGGACTGTACTCACGTATTTCAGAATTGGGCATGATTGTCCTGGTCGAGTTCACAGTCTGTTTGGGAAGCAGGACAGGTGGGACACAGAAATATCCGCAGCCTGACTTGCAGCACTTTTCCCCAGTTTGACAGTCTGCATCCAACAAGCAACCAATAATACAGAGGCCCACCAGAACATCTGGACAAGTACCACCCCGTCCTGTGAGGGGGAAATAAACAGGTAAAGAGACAGAACTTTGTCTTCACCCCCCCAAGTTCCCATCTAAGACTTAGACATGGAGGCTCCAGGTGAATCAAACCCAGATCCCTAATGAGATCTTAACCAATTTGGCTGGGAAACTACAAAGCTGGAGGACCTGGGAATCCACAGGCACTCAAAGACCTTTGAGCTAATGAGTTTGCAGATGGTGTCCCCCAGGGAGCTCCCTAAAGGTAACTCAGAGTTGATAGCTATACGGGTTGGGGGGAGGCCAAAATGGAGTACACAAAGGCAAGGCACCGCTTTCTGTCCTGTGCTCGGGCTTCATAGTGTCATGTCCTTGACCACACGCTGGACAAGGTTTGGCGCCCCTGCTATGTGCTCCTGCAGTACCCCATATGTGCTTCCTCTCATCAAACTTTATTATATAAGTGGTCCCTGACTTATGAATGATTCAAATTACAATTTTCCAATTTTACAATGGCACAAAAGTGAAACACATTCAATAAAAACTGCACTTTCAATTTTGAATTTTGATCTTTTCCCAAGCTAGTAATACACAATGCACAATACTCTCTTGCAATGATGGGCAGGATCAGCAGGACATGGCTCCCAGTCCACATGATCACAGTGCACACAAATGATACTCTACAGTGTGCCATGTGTGTAGCTAAGCTAGACTATTTGGTGGGCTGGATGCACTAAATGCACCTTCAACTTACAAGATTTTCAACTGACAAACTGCTTATCAGGGGTGATTCCATCATAAGTCAGAGAACATCTATAATTCCTTATTTGTCTTCTCTAACAGGATATACTTTGTATAAAGATAAGAGGCCATCCTCTAACAGGTTGTACTCTCTATAAAGATAAGAGGCCATCCTCAACACTTCGAACATTGCCTGGGAATATTAAAGAAACTAAGAATCTGGGCCAACGATTCTGAGATAAAATTCCACAGAGCCTGGCACAAAAGTAGTGCACAAAAATATATAGTTTTGGGGCTGGGGATTTAGCTCAAGTGGTAGAGCACTTGCTGAGCAAGTACAAGGCCCTGAGTTTGATCCTCAGCACCAAAAAAATATATATATATATTATATATATACATATACATATATATATGTATATATATAATATATATATACATATACATATATATGTATATGTATATATATGTATATGTATATATATGAATATATATACATATACATATACATATATATGTGTATATATTCATATGTATATATACACATATATATGGGTTTTTTTTAAATACTAAAACAAAAAAATTGAAACAGGAAAGTTTCATCTGTTTTTCATCAGTTATAGATATACAGTTTCCAACCAAGATTTCTTTTTGAGATGGAAGGAAGCTCTGCACTAAAAATTAGGTCTGAAAACCAATGATCTTTGTCAACTCTCTCATGTGCAAGATGAGGAAACTGGGGCTCAAAAAGAGACTTTTGTGCCGGGTGTGGTGGCGCACGCCTATAATCCCAGCACTTGGGAGGCAGAGGCAGGAAGATCACCACGAGTTCGAGGCCAGCCTGGGCTACATAGTGAGCTCAAGGCCAGGCTGAACTACACAATGGAGATCCTATCTCAAAAACCAAAAAAACCCAGAGACATCTGTTTACCCAAGGTCACAGAATAAATCTACAGCACAACCAAGACCAGAAGCCATGCTGCCAGTCTTAAGGAGGGTCATTCCTACCACTGCACAGTCTTCCCCCTAGCTTTTTTCAGCCCAACATGGGTTCCTTGGCCCTAGAAAGAAGGGTCGCTTTGAATTAAAGGTTAGGGGGACAAGAAAGATGACAACTCTGGTTCCTCCCAGGAGGGGAAAAAGAAGGCAACCATAGGCAGCCCGTTCTCAAGTTCACTCTGGAACTCAGGGAACACTTAAGGATTTCTTCCCAAAAAAGCCAACATTATTAGCCAGGCACAGCGGCACACACCTGTGATCCCAGATACTCAGGTGGCTGCATCAGGAGGAGTACAAGTTCAAGGCCAGCCTGGGCAATTTAGCAAGAACTTAGCAAAACCTCATCTCAAAATAAAAAACAGAAAGGGCTTGGAAAAAAATAAAAATAAATAAAAAAAAAAAAAGGCCTTGGGACATAGCTCAGTCGTAAAGTGCCCTGGATTCAATCCCCAGCACTCAGCGGGCAGGGGGCAGGGTACCTACCTCCCTTAATGTCTCCACGGCAGGTGTGGCCACAGCCAGTGTTGCAGCATTTATGCCCCTGGGGACAGGATGCATCACCATTACATAGCTCCTCGCATGGAAAGGGGTCAGCGGGACATTCGCCACCAAACCCTGTCACAGAATCAAAGCACTGAGGCCCGGAGGTGCCCAAGCCCAGGGTATAAAATGCATTTTTCACTGTGCCCCATATGTATTTTAGTTATACATATTTATGTACGGCATGTATATGCAATGCACCCTGATAGTTCAGATTCTATTTTTTTAATGCTGGCCATAAAACACTAAACTGATTTCGGCACTCACAGTTTGAAAAACACTCTTCAGCTCTAATCCCCTGTGGTAAACATACTAATCACCAACCCTATATTCATTCTTTCTTTTTTCTTGCATTGGTAGCTGTCTGTGTAAACATTACCCAGTATTAGGCAAGTAAGACACTTATTAACAGAACCCTACATTTGTTTTGAGGGACAGTGAGTCCAGTTAAAATGATTTGCTTCCCCATATTCTCTTGCAACTAGCAGTAACCATGAACAGTGACATAAACTGGGGAAACATTTGCACTCCTGGTATAAACTGCCCCTCACCTCTTCTTCTAGACCAAAGACAGGCATAAGAGGAAAGGTAGATCAGCCTTCTTTCAATTAAGATGCAACAGGATGAAAAGACAGATCGCCGAGGACAAAGAAAGAAATAGCTTCCTTTTTAGAGCCACCACTAGTACTTCCTTCACAATTTCTTGTTTGGTGAGAACGACAAACCCCTACTTGGTTAATTTCCTGTTGTGGAAAGCAAAACGCATTTCAGATACAGTCCTTCATCATCCCTGTGAAGATAATGGGGCCAGAGGAGAGAACGGGGCTTTCCCTGAACTACAGAATGAGTCGACAGCTAAACAGGACAAAACTCAGCCTCTGGATTTGCGGAGAGGACTTTCAGGCAGCTTGGCCGGGTGCCCAGGAACAGGCACACCCAAAGCGGGCCACATCCAAACCAGTCCGGCTCACCATGACTCATTCATCTCAGTGTTTATTTCCAGCTTTTAAATGAAGAGAGAAGTGACAGGCAATTAAAGGTTTTATAGAAAACCGAAATGGAACTGGTCCAGGGCCCTGAGTTGCAACAGGTGAGGATGACTCCCAGGTGGCTGGCTCCCGGAAGTCTGCCGTGATGGAAATACCAAGTGTTGAACTCCAAGGAAAACAGACACTGAAGGCTTCACCAGGTCCTACAAGTTGGCAATGAATGACCCGCCCAAGACAGATTTCCCAGGCTTTCGTTGCACAGCTGGGCCTCACAAGTCCTGGCAAGAAATGTAATCTTCCATTCTCTCTTGTGGGCAGGCTGCCCAAGAGAGCTGCCAGAGCCAGGCACAGCAGCCCCACTGGGTGCTGAGAAGGAGCCTGCTTCCTGGGAAGATCTGGCTGGAAGCAAAGAGGTTCTCACATGCTGTGGAGTTTCACCTCAGAGAGGAGGTGATCAGTGGAAAGAAATGATCCTGTTTCTAGATAAATGCGGCTAGTTAGAAATCAGAGTCCTGGCTCACCTGCACACATACACACACAACTTAGAAGCTAAGAGGAAGGAAGATAATGTATATCGAAGGCCTAACACTATACACACTTTGAATTCTATTCTTTCTATCTCGCAGAGAAGGGAACTGAGGCTCTGAGAAGCAGAAGTGACCCACCCAGGGACCTGCTGGGCGGTAACCGATAAACCTTATACTTGAACCCAGGTCTGAGACAACCAAAACCTATGCTTTTCCATATTAACCCACTGCCATGTGCACTTAGTTGAGAGAATGGCTCTAGTTCCTTCAGAAAACATAATAGAAACCCCCATTTCAGACAGCAAAGAAGAAAACAAAATGCCTAGACATAAACTTAATTGAGAAATATTTTAAAACTATAAAATACCCTGAAATACACCTGAACAACAGGAAAACATA
The DNA here is from genome assembly GCA_004026905.1 of Hystrix cristata. NCBI lineage: Eukaryota > Metazoa > Chordata > Mammalia > Rodentia > Hystricidae > Hystrix > Hystrix cristata. Next base: position 12,115 of record PVJO010031163.1, read on the forward strand.
AAGATTCAACATCATAATGATATCAGTTCTCCTTTAAATTAATGTATATATCAAATATCACTCCAGTAGAAGTAACCTCTTTATGTAGGGAGTGGTGGAGGGGAGGCAACATGATAATAAAATATACTGGGAAGCACTACCAAGCTAAAGTAGCCATGAAAATCCTAAAACAACAGGAAACTAAGAAGGGGCTAGACACAGAAGACACAAAATCAATTTCTAACACCTTTTAGGGGCCTCTCAGGGGAATCAAAAAGCAGGTGAGGAATATGGTGGAAAGCTCCAGCTTTGAACTCAAGATTCTCTCCACTGTGTCACCCTTGTCCATCCCCACTGCCACCTCTCCAGTGTCAAAGGTCTCCATCTTCAGCTAGCATTACTCCCCTTCTCTGCCTCTGCTCTACTTTTCTGTTTCCCAAATATGGCAAGCTCCTCATCACCTGAAGACGTCTACATGTGTTTTCTCTCTCTTCCTGCAATATCCATCACATCCTTCCCCTGGCTAACTCCTGGCTAGCTTCAACTCCTCCTCCAGGCTGCAGCTTCAGTGTCACTGACTCAGATATGCTTTCCTTGACCGCCTAATCTGAAGGGACCCTCTCATTATTCGGTCTCTCAGAGCCCTTTAATTTTCCTGTTACCCCATCACAATTTGAAATTGTAGGGATCGGGGATTGAGCTCAGTGGTACAGCGCTTGCCTAGCAAGCGTGAGGCTGTGAGTTTGATCCCCAGCACCCCCCCATGAAAAGAAAAAAAAAGAAATTGTGTATGTATGCATGTATTTATTTGTTAAACCTCTTCCTCCTCCACTGGACGATAAGCTCCATAAAAGCAAGGACAGGAAATATTTTCTTCATCACAATATACACAAAACCCATAGTGAACCTGGCAAACAGTAAATATTCAAAAAAAATTGTTGAAGGAATGAATGCATAAATAGCGTATTAGATCATAGAGACCCTATAAGATAGAGAAGGAATCTCCTTCAAATACGTCTCTACCAGAACCAGAATAAAACAGAACCTGTTTCCAACAGGAGAGGATCACCCGCGTGCATACAAAGCACACAAGAAGCAGTGGATGGGGAACTGTGTGCTCTCCTCTGTAGATATCAAGATTCTATTTTGCCATTTCTTTGCAGATTCTTGGGATTTTAAGAGAGGATATCGCAACTGGCAACTGGAACTGGGAATTACCAAAGAGCTTTCAAATCCGTCTACAAAGATATGCCAACATTGCCCTTCTGGCATCCTCCTCTGCCTGACGAGGACACATCCCACAAATTGTTATGGCTTGGGTACCCTTTGCATATCATTTTCCTTAAGTTCTCAGACTATAACAGGCACCTAATTATTGTTTCCCAAAGTAAAGTAAGCCCAACAACAAGACGATAATGTATATATCTGAGAAAGAAACAAGCAGACCAATTAGACCGTGGGGTTAGAAGGCGTTTCTCACCCAGCTTCTCATTAGAGACAGGCACCACGCAGCGCTTCCTGCAGCCAAACGTACAACACTTCTTTACACCTGGGCATGTCTCATCAGTGGTGCATCTTTTAAAACAGGATGGTTTCTGGACAACTCTTGGACAATCGCCATTTCTCCCTGTAACAAAAAAAAGAGAGAGAAATGGATAGGAGATAATGGTGTCTGGTGACTCTCACAGGTACAGCAGAAGGGAAAATCAGAGGAAACAAGCCCCAGGCTTCGTTTAAGCCTCTCATCCCTGGTGCTAAAGCAGAGACTGTAACAACAATAACAATAATTATCACTTACCATAGCATGTACGTACCTTTGGCCAGGAACATCTCATTTGATCCTCATGATAATCTCTGTTTTATAGATAACGAAATGGGGCTGAAAGCTTAAGATTTGGCTGGGGTACAGTTTGGTGTACAGCATGCACTTTGTATGCACAAGGCCTTGATCAAATCCCCAGCACCACATTAAAAAAAAAAGAAAGAAAGAAAAAAAAAGAAAGAAAAAAAGAGAAAAAAAAAAGAAAGAAAGGAAAGGAAAGGAAAAAAGAAAGAAAACCTTTAAGACTTAAAAAGAGCTGTTTGAGGTTTAAGGCTTCAGACAGTCTGCCTGATCCTAGGGTCCATTCTCTTCATCACAGGCTTTCCTTCACCATTCTGCCCTTCTTTGGACTCATGAGAACTCTGAATCCAAAGTAAAATACATCAGTAATCATTGGTACACTCCTTCCTGATAGCAGGCAAAAAACTGCGAGTGCTGAAGAGATTTTTCTTTTTACTTTTTTTTTTTTTTGGTCCTGGGGATTGAACTCAGGGCCTTGAGCTTGCGAGGCGAGCACTCTAACCACTGAGCTAAATCCCTAGCCCCTTATGATTTTTCTTTTTTTTCTTTTTTTTTTGAGGGGGGAGTGCTGAATAGAGACCCCAGAAGTGAAGAGCAACGCTAGGGAAGCTAGATTTCAAGAGCATATCTAGGAGATAAGATGTTCTCTGGTTCTATCCATCCCAGAGACAGGGCCAGAGATCAT
>PVJO010031164.1:0-14630 GCA_004026905.1 Hystrix cristata
ATATTTTATTTCCTGTGAAGTACTCATCGTTTAGTATAAAACTCATAACATTAAAATTAATAATTCATCAACTGAAATATTGTAGATAATAAACAAAGGTATGATATACCCATGATTCTGTGCCTTGTGCACAAAATTAGTTAAATAGTGCTCTCGGGAGCCAGCTTTGGCTTTTATTTGTAAGAAGGACAGTTCTAATAATTTCCTGCCTTTTTTGAGATGTGGATCTTGCTCTGTTGCCCACACTGGTCTGTAATTCTGAGGCTCAAATGATCCTCCTCTCTCCTCTTCCAAATAACTGGGACTACAGATAGGTGTCACTGCATATGCTAATTTCCTACTGTTAAATCGCAGTGTTGGTATTGAGTGATGGCTTTATTAACTTTATTGCAAATATCTTCTAGTGAATGTGGTTGTTGCCTCATTCATTCATTCATTCATTCATTCATTCATTTATTGGTTTTTTGATACAGGGTCTTGCTACACAGTCCAGGCTGGCCTTGAACTCACTATGTAGCCTAGGCTGGCCTCAAACTCCCAATAATCCTCCTGCCTCAGCCTCCCAAGTGCTAGGTGTGTGCCACCATGGCTCCTTATTTTTTTCCTTGATATCTACATGTATTTTCATTCCAATGCCCATTGTCCTTTCCCCCATATATATGTTCTTTGAAAGGAAACTGCTTCACCTCCACCTTTAGGAGTGGACCTCTGTCTTTAAAAGCTACATTATCTCCCTGGTCCCAGAAATTAACTCCGGGTGATCTTGGCTGACCTACCTAATCAGGGTAAATTTCCAAACTTTTACGGGGACCAAAGTACTTTCTCCATGTAACTGTGATGGTGAGTGGTAATCTTTAAGCATCTGGCCTTGGGAGGGAGTTTGTATTGTGGAGAGTGAAAAGGGAACTTGTCCTTTTTTTATTTTGGCAGTATTGGGGATCAAACCTAGGGTGCCTCATGCATGCTAGGTAAGTGCACACTCCAGTAAACTTCTTGGTGGTATTGTTGAACTGCTGGATCAACTGACCTTGAAGCTAGGCCTTCACTGGATTTGTTACACAAGCCAAATAACAAAAACATCCCAGTGTTTAAATTTCATGAATTGTGTTACTTTCAGTAGAGCAGTAATTGATATAATTGCTCCATTCCATAATTTTTGTAGGTCTGTGAAATACAGGGAGTGATTTACTGAACTGTCTAGGGATTCATATCCTACCCTCCTTTCCTTTTCACCCTCCCCATGCTAAATTGTGCAATTGCTTTAGGCTTAACTTCTACCCTTCCCTTTCCCTCTGATTCAGTGTCCTGATGAGATCTGATCCTCTGTCAGAAGTAGAGAAAAGATACAAATGTTGCCTTTCTTCAGCCTCTCCTCTGTCCTAACTGTTCTTACCCAGTTTAGTGTTGTTCTCTGATTAGAGGACATGAAGGAAGATGCTATCTTCCCTTGGAAACTAAACCTTTTCTTCCCACCACAACTGTGGTTGCTTCTGTTCCAGGCCCTCATTTTAGCTTCTAGGAGGCAGAAAGAGGCATCACTTCACCGGCAACAATTACAGTAATTTAGAAAGCATTCTTGGCATCCAAGTTGAAATTCAGTTTCTTCTTACTAGAAACATAATTACATGAGGTAAACATTATATTCTGTGAATGATGTTTCATCGGTTACATTGGCATACAGTAAATGGGATTAAATAGGCTTTCGTGGGACAGTTTATGAAGTTTAATGCCAAGTACTGTATAACATTTTTCCTATGGAAAAAAATGCCTGTTGAGATCCCTGAAAGCTTCATTATAACAAAGATTTTTGCAGTTTAGCTGAGTCTTTAATTGGATAATGTTTCAACTGTATTTTTCGTTGACTACGATAACTTGGTGTTATGTTTAATTCTTTTCTATCTTTTGTTTCAATGTGATAGTGTCAGCCACTACAGTGCTTCTTACTGTTCTTCCTTCTGATAACTTAAATTTACATCTGTCATTGCTCTTTTTGCTACTGCTAATTGTTTGAGGACAATAGTGGTGAACCTTTTAGAATTTTCACAAATACAAACAGCCTGCTGCAGCATGCATGCCATGGGTTCGCCACCACTGTTTTATGATAACCCAGACTGTTTTCACTTACTTCTGGATGGTGATATGAAAAATTGAGATTGTCGGAGTCCTGCTCAAAGTTAATAATTTTCGAATGATGACTTAATACAGAATTTTGTTAACATACAGTTTTAAAGCTTTGTGATCTAGAAAGAATTAAGCTCTGAAACAGTGTAAGAAATGTCCAAGTATGTTTGGGTTTTTTTTTTTAGAAAAATACTTTCTGCATTGTTAAAAATGACAAGGTAACAACAGCTTAGCCTGCGGATAAAACTATTTTGATTAATTTCACTTTCCTTTGACCAGACTCTTTTGAGTCACCATAACCATATTAGCTTACACTAGGATATAAGCTCCACAGTCAGACATATCCCTAGAGGCGTGGCATAAAAAAGATCTTGGTAAACACTGTAAAATGAATGAATTTATTCCGGGCCTTTTAAGTTCCTTGAGGAAAGAAATGGTATTATATTTTTCATGTCCTCTTAATTTAACATGTTTTACAATACTTTGGAATAATATTTTTGTATAGGCAATATATACATAATGGCACAAAATTCCAAAGGTATAAAAAGATATTTAGTGAGACAGAAGAAATCCACCCCTGTCCAGTAGCCACCCAGTTTTTCCCTTTTGGAGTCAACATTATTCCTCATTTTTTGATGTGTGTATCCTCCCAGAGATATTTTGTACACATGAGAATAAATAATAGTTACTCTATAGACACTGTTTTGCATATTGCTTTTTGTTTTTGTATTTAGCATTTAAAGTGTATTGAGTATCCTCATTTATTTGAATGGCTTCCAAGGATTCTGTATGGACATACCGCACTTTTTTCTTTCTTTTTTTTTTTTGGAAACAGGGTCTTGCTATGGCCCCAAGCTGACCTTGAACTCATGGCAATCTTCCTGCCTAAAACTATTTTGATTAATTTCACTTTGGAATATAGTCCTAAAAGGACAGAATCTTCCTTTTGCAACTAAATTGTAGAGCTGATGATGTACCGCTTAGAGGTTCTTATGTATTCTCATATATTCTCGTCTCTCTCCCTCTTCCTCACCCCTCTCTACCCTCACATGCCGAGTCAGAGAAAAGAGGTAGGTAATTACTTTGCTCAGGGTTGTCCACCTCCTTGCTGGTAGAGCCAGAACTGGGAAACTTTCTACCTTATTGCATAATGCTGTGTCTACAGATACTGATTTGTCAGGATGACTTTTCTGTTCTAAAAAAATTTTTTTTACTGTCTTAGATTTTATTTGAAATTTGATCCTTGGAACTAATCTCAATAAACTATGACTATCAGTTGTTTTTTCAGTTTTATATTTCAGTTTATAAGCAATGAATTTGTGATACTCAAAGATTAACTGTAGGTTATGCTTGAAACTAAGTTCAATAAACACCTTTGCATTAGTGATCCTAGAAGGATTAGTACAGGAGGTGCTTTATTTTCTGAGGAGATTCATCTTGATCTCTTTGGAAAAACTGGAGAGAGTCTTCTTATATTATTAAAAATTTAAAATTATAAATAAATTCTGTGCATTGGTTGTGCCTGTAGTCTCAGCTATTCAGGAGGCTGAGGCAGGAAGATCGCTTGAGCCCAGAAGTTGAAGACCAGCCTGGACAGCATAGCGAGACCTCATCTGAAAACAAACGAAAAACTAAAACTTAGAAGATAAAACAGAAAGGCATAAAATATGTGGAACAATGTACATTATGTATTTCTCAACATGGCTCTCTAAAAGGAGTAAACATTTTCACGTATAAATTTAAAATTCAAAGATCTAAAACCTAGCAGATAATATAGGCCTGAACCTTGTGTTTCAAACTCTGTTGCCAAAGTATTTATCTGGCCAAATAGAATAAGAAGAAGCAGAAAAAAAAAACTTTAAAAGACCAATAGCACCTTGCTAGCACATTGCTAATAAGGACTAATAGGTACTTAAACTGATGAAAGTGATTCAGACAACAACATATTAACCCCCTACTGTGTCCTGTTTTAAGCTCTTAATAGACATTAGCCTTTTAAAGGAAGACTAACACTTTTATAGTCGTTTTCTAAGCTTTTGATACATTAGTGAACTGTTATAGCCACTTCCTGTATCTGATTCTTTTAGTTTAGTACATTTTCCAGAACACTTCTGAAGTATGCTAACTGCTATAAAACTTTAGATTCCATGTAGTTGTTAAGATACCATAACATAATTAGAAATAATTTTACATTTTGGTGTAACTAAAATTTTTTGTAGGTTACACAGAAGGAGTTAAGACAATTTTCACTGACAGAGAATGTTATATGTAATGAAAGTAATGGGTCTTAGGTTTGATTTTTTAAAAAACTACATAGTAAGGCCAGAATTTTTTCAAATAAGTATTGTTTTTCAGAAATACTTAAAAGATTTGGTCTACGACTATATGTGTTTGAAAGGATTATAAAAGTGTAATTTCCTTAAAAATATTGTAAGTAGGGGTCAGGGATTTAGCTCAGTAGTAGAGTGCTTGCAAGGCCCTGAGTATGATCCCCAGCATCACCCGCCCCCCCAAAAAAATTGTAAGTAAACTTTAATGCCAATTCCCTCCAAGTTAAAATAATATTTTAAATTTTTCTTGTTTTTGTTGTTTAGGTAAATTACTTTTATAGCATTCATTTCTTTGGGCAGATTCTTTGTTGGATATTTTATGTTTTCATAGTAATTCTAAATATAATTCTAGTAGAGATTTGCTTTGGTTTAAAAAAACAATTTTAGCTTGAAGAAGTAAATGCTGAAGAATATGTTAGTTGGATAAAATAATGTTGTAATATATATGATTTGAATAAATTTAAACTACCAAAAATGGGGGTTTTGATAATTTTTAAAGTAAAAATAAGCATAGTGCCTAATCTATGTCTGTCTGTGTTCAGATGGTGCATTTTTAGTGGTGTGGTACAAAAAGTGAATGATATATACCCAAAAGGCCTTTCTAGTATTTCTCATGCCTGTTTCAAACTATGAGAAAAAATATGGGAAATTGCCCTGCTTAGTTTGTTTTGACTACCAGGTTAACAACTGAAAACAGGCTTAGGCACAGGAATTCAGTTTATTAAGGTAGTGGCTAACATTAAAGGTAGTACCAAGACATTGCTTTTTTCTAGGATTAGTCTTTTGATGACAAGCAAGTATATAGTATTACACCATTCTTTCCTTATACCAGAATGGATGCTTTGTATACAGTTAAACTCTTTATTCCATATTATCTTAGTATCAGCTTCTACAATTTAATGTCCTACTTGGCTAGAGTTTTATAAATCAGAAATAATTGAAACAGTGAAACATGTTTTGTATGACAGGCTTGAGATATCCCTAAAAGCTGAAATGCCCTGTTGGGAACTAAACAGATGAAAATTATTCACTCTTCATACTGTCCCTGGAACAGCAGTGACCAGGGAACTTGAAGACATTGTTAATCGTTTGGCCCGGAGCATGCATGCAGAACCTCACCTTTCTTACAGTTTGAAGTGGCTTCCCTATCCCTTGAAGAGTTTAGTCTTTATTTCCAAGGGAAAAGTATTTACCAGTAAAGAGAGTTGAACAATTTTAGTGGGAAAGATGTGAGAAGAGAACTAGTGCTCCCTGTCAGGGAATACTCACATTGACAGTATTGCCAAGCTAGAGTGTGGTAACTGGATTCATTCCAAAGCTGTGTATTGAACGTCTCCCATGTACTGTGTAAGGCCCTATGCCAAGTATTGACTGTTGTTCACTGGAGCTTTGTTTTTCAGTTTCTCCCAAAAGTGACCCCTAATACTATCACCAATTCTTAGTTGAACAAGCATTCATAAGTGCTGTTTAACATACAACACATAATGTTTCCAAGGTTAGTATTCCTTCATATCAGACATTTAAGTTTATACTCATTTTAAGAATTCAGACTAGTGTCTTTTGTATTTTACAGATAAAATTGTGAAATTAGTGATAACTTATAATACAGCATTACTGTACTTAAATAAACTAAATTTGTGGCCTAAAATTAGTGTTAGTAGCAAAAACAGTATTTTGAATTACAAATAAGCATTACACATTGCTTTGAATTGCAAATAATATACAAAATATTGCTTTGAAACCAGTGAGTAATGAGAAAAATGCTGAAAAGTATCAGGCAGTTATATATCATATTTATAATTGGTTTATTGAATACTAATGTCTTCTACCTCTAAAATCTCTCTTCTCACCACCTCCTCTCCCTCCTTTTGTTTCTCTTTGCTTGTTTTGGCAACATAATAAAGCATAGGAACAGTAATGTTGGTTAGTATGTATTGAGCTTTCACTTTGTGCTCTGTTATTATCTAAGCACTTCACATATATGTTATTTTACCATTACAATACACGTGTAAAGTAGTTGCAGTGATTCTCATTACATAGTTAAAAAAAACTGAGTTTAAATAATTTGCCCAAAGACACAACTAGGAAGTAGTACAGCCAGGATGAGACTATTTGTTAAGTGACACCAGTGCCACAACTATACCTTTTTTATATTTTGACAGCTTTATAAAAGCGATGAAACTGACCATGTGAGGTCAGTGGATGTAGAAAGATGAATAACAACACATCGTGTTTTTTAGAAAGATAAAAAGAAAGAAAGATAAAAGTACTATAATTAAGGACAGAATGCTTTGTGAGCTGAGAGCAGGGACAGAATGCTTTGTGAGCTGAGATAAATTGTGTCTGGGGCAGGGTTTTTCAGCCTTGGCACTTTAGATATGTTGATCTAATTCTTCATTGAGGCAGTGAAGATTGTCTTTTGCTTTGTGGTATTTAGTGGTGTATACCCACTAGATGACTACCCTCACTATACACACTTGTGACAACCACGATTGTTCCCAGACATTGTCAAGATTGCTCCTGTAAAGAGTACTATTCTAGGATTAGGAAGACTTAGTACAGGGGACATTTGAATAGGAACCTGAGGTTGAATAGAAGTCACATTCTAGATAGAACCATAAAGTATAAAAGTATGGAGATGTGAATCAGTATGTTATATTTGGCAAGCAATAAAATATTTGTGGTGGCTGGAAAATTTAGGGTTAGTAAGAGTTAGTAAGAAAGTTGATAAAATTAGCAATCAGTTGTGTATGTCCTACTAAGTGTAGATTTTTTTCGATAGGTAATAGGGAGCCATCAGAGGTTTGTGAGTAAGTGACTATCTGGATAATCCACATTCTTTTAAAAATTGCTTTTGTGCTTCCTTATATTTTCACTAGAGTGTAAATAAGTTCTTTGGTGATAGAGACCATGTCTGTGTCAGCTTTCAGTCACTGCAACAAAATACCTGAGACTAACAAAGGAGAAAAGGTTTGCTTTGTTTTCAGGGGCTTCAGTTGGTGGTCAGCTGGTTCTCTTTCTTTGGGCCTAACATGAACTGGAAGAGTATGGTGGAGCAAAGCTACTGACCTCATGGCAGCCAGGAAAGAGTGCGAGAACAAGGAGAGGATGGGGGACAAAATACACCCTTCAGAGCTGTGCCCTAGTGACCTGCTTCATCTTGTTAGCCCCACCTCCTACTCAGCCTTGCAGTCTCTAGAATCCAGGCTCATGCCCTGAATTTAGTGGTTATTCAAAAAGTGTTTTATGGATAAACAGCCCTCTGAATCAGTGCTCACAGTTCTTCAGATATTCTAATTATCAAATGTTAGAGAGGAGTCTGAAATATCAGGAGTCGCCTCCCTGGATAGAAACTATTCCCATGTGCCTGAAGGGTATTTAAATTTTAGCCAATGGCCAAATCCCAGCTTATGCCTGTTTTTCTATTCTTTATTGTTGGGCTTGGTAAATATATCAAATTTTGAATATAAAACCTCTTTTCAGGTATTTACCAAACTATGCCATTTCCTCTGACTAGAACACTCCCTGACTTTCAGCTCTGAATAATACTTTACTAGTTCTCAGTTGTTAGGTCTCTTCTTAATCATTGTTTTCCTGAAGTCTTCACTGGCAAATGGAAAAATGAGCTTTTCAAATGTGCACTATCAAACCTACAGACTTACCTGCGTCACGCCCTTACCTGATACGCATACAATCAAAGGTCTCAACCTTGTGTTTAAAGCTAGCAGTCTGTGTCTGCATCCCATCCCTTAGCCCCAGGTATTTTTTCTTTCCTTTCTTCTGTGTCTATAATCTCTGCAACCAGTTTCTTCCAAGCAATATTCACATGTGCTGAATTCACTTTCAGAAACAAAGGGAAAAGCCTCTATCTTATTTTTCTCCTATGAGTCAAACTTATCCAAAGAATTACTTACATTTGCAGCCTCCATACCTGTACTTCCATTTACTTCATAATCTGCTATAGTCTGATTTCTTTCCTTAGCAACAGAAGTGAAACAAACCTATAACTTTTAAGTCTGTATCTTGGCTTATTAGCAGCAGTTGACAGAATTGCCCCCTCACCATCTTCTTGAAAAGCACCTATACCCCTTCTCCTCCCTTCGGCAATAGTGATACTAAAATTCTCTGGTTTCCCTTTTACCTCTCTGCTCCTCCTCAGTCTTACTCATGGTTTCTTCTTCTTTTGTTATTTATGCAACAAAAATTTACTAAGTCACCAACATACGACAGGTACTGTTTGAGTGATAGAGTGGTAGTGGTGAATAAGATGGATGTAGGTCTTCTCTAATGTAGCTTACCTTCACTTAAATGTCCCTGGGATTCTGCCTCAGGCTCTTGTCCCTTTCACTCCATAACAACTCTAGTGACCCAGTTACCATCAGTATGCTCATGGCTCCCATATTCATATCTTCAGCCCACACTTCTCTCTTTTTTTTTTTTTTTTTGGTGGTGCCAGGGATCGAACTCGGGGCCTTGTGCTTACAAGGCAAGCACTCTAATCACTGAGCTAAATCCCCAGCCCCCACACTTCTCTCTTGAACGCCAAGACTGGCTGCCTCTGGGCATTTCTACTTTAATGTCCCATATGGACCTCCAACACGTGATTAAAAATGTGCTGGTTTTATATTTTTCCCTCCTCCTTACTCTTCAGCTGGGCTCCTTATCTCAGGCAGTGGCACAATCACTCCCCTGTGTGCCCTGTTACCTTTGGCTTCTCCCTCCCCTGTCTTCTCATGCAATCATTTATCAGGATTAAATGTCTTTCTGTAATCTTTCAGTAATCTGTATCTGGATTACTATCCTATTCCCCTTGTCTGACTGGTCCTAGTCTTGTCCCTCTCTATGTTGCAGCTAGAGTGATTTTTTTAAGGTAAAATATAATTACCTCGGGCTGCGGATTTAGCTCAATGATTAGAGTGCTTGCCTTGCAAGCACAAGGCCCTGAGTTCGATCCCCGGCACCACAAAAAAAAAAAAAATTATGTCATCTCATTTAACTGTCAGGTATCCTTAGGAAAAATCCAAATTCCTTAATATGACTTCTTAAGGTTATCATTTGGCCCTGTTTTCTCTTGTCCAGCTTTCTCTCATGCTGTTTTTTTCCTCCACACTCAAACCAAGTGTTCATATTCTCTCTTCCTGTGGAAATTTATGTCCTCTTTCTAGTACCTAAAATGCTGCCTCCCTGCTTCCTAATCCTTCCTCATAACCTTCCGCTGTCTTTGCCTGCTAATCCCTACTCATTCATCAAACCCTAACTCTGATATCACTTTCTTGGGAAAGCTTTCCCTACTGGCTGTCTTTCAACTCCCTTTAATTTGAGTCTGTTTCAGAAAACAACATATTCTCCCAAAAGATCGGCGTTGCTGGGCACAAGGGTGCATACTCGTAATCCTAGCTACTTGGGAGGCTGAGGCAGGAAAATTACAAATTTGGGGTCAGCATGGGCAATTTAGCAAACATTTGTCTTAAAAAGAAAGAAGAAAAGAAAAGGGCTGGGTCTGTAGTTCAGTGGTAGAGCACTTGTATAACATAGGTGAGCCCCCCTGGATTTTAAGATGCAGCACCTGGACCCCCAAATCAGTGTTTTACTGAAAGAGCTGTGATTTTGAATATTTCTTAGATTTTAATGTTATACTGTTTACATAACTAGATTTCTGATTGTGGAATTCTTTAATGTCTTTTATTTCTTTTCCCTTTTTTTTGAAGGCCATCAGGGAGCCATTTATTTGCTACTGTGGTTCAAATGTAGAAGAGTGAGATAGGAAGACTTGAATAGTTAAGAAAAAAAGAATTAATGTCCCATTTCCACTTCTTAGTCTTGTTGACAGCTAACCTCAAGCTTTTATTTAACTTCCTGTGGAGGAACAGTGCTGGGGAGGAGTGCTTGACTTTGAAATACTGATTTTTAAGGGCTACCAGTAATGCATTTTTCTAATGAATGTGGGTGAGCAGGAGGAGTGATCCAGCCAAAGATGACTTTCTCTGTAGAGAGCAATGTATTTCAAGTTTTTTTTTTTAATAGCCAAACCAGAATAAGAACTGTATTTTCCTTTGTATGAATAGAACACTAATACATACATAGGTATAAAACTGAAACAAAGTTTAATGAAATATTCCTATTCTTACTATTCATGATCACTCTGATATTTCAAGTTCCATTCTGTTTTCTTCCTATAAAACACAGCTAATTGCAACCCACTGGGTGAATTTCACAAATCATGGATATCACCCTGACTTACTAGTTACATTCAACGTGTGGAAACCCTCTTATGGAAGTACCTGGTGGCTTGAATCTGTTTTCAAACTAGCCAGTTCAATAAGCAAACTCTAGCCAAGTGGGAGCTACTGGACAAGGGAAGAGAATTACTAAAAGTTACTGAATACTTGTTGTATATACAGTGTTGGACCAGGAATTACATTATTTTATATTCGCTATCATTGCATAATAGCCTGGGACTTTGGGAAACTTGCTCAGGGGGCAAGTAACTTGTTTGAAGCCAATAGATAGCAAAAGTCAGAGCTAGGATTTGAACTCATTAATTTAATCTTCGTAACTTAAAGCCCATACATTTACATCATAACACTAAGTCTTTCCAAGTAACACTGAAATATACATGTTAAATTTATAAGCGAATTAGTGACATTTAGATGTCTTCAGAATTTTATAGTGGAAAATAACAATAAAAAGCCCCATTAAATGTGAGTTGAGACAGGCATAAACATTGACAAACAGTTAAATAGTGATAGATTATATTGGCTTTCCAGAGAGTTTAAGTCTTCATGCCTGTGTTCATCCAGGAGGTAGAGGGAATGTCCTTAAGGAGGAGATATATGGGGTTTTCTTGGTGGTAGGGTAAATGAATTGCTCAAAGGCTTTACTACTGCACCAGAGCAGATAATAAGGCAATTAGAACTGTTAAATTGATGAAACACCAGACTGGGATGAATTATGTCATGAATTACAAAGAAACATGAGATTTTACAGCAACTTTTGAGACCTAAAGAGAAAGATATATCAATAAAGTGAAGAGAAACTGAAAATTAATGTGCCAGATTAACTGACCTGAAAAATCCTACTTTTCAGCATTTTGGGGCCCTTTTCAGAATATTTTATCAGCTTTGTAAATAATTGGGAAAATTAGTTTATTCTGATAGTTTCATTTCCTCTACAAATAAAACGAATAGAAAGATTTCCTTTTTTTGAGCTGCAACATACCCTAGGGAGTCATTTAGTACAATTCCCTCATTTTATAAATGGTGAACCTGACACCCTCAGAAATTAAGCGTCTTCCTCAAGGTTGTATTGCAAAATAGTCACGAATTGGAACTACTACTGTGTTGCCTGACACTTCATTGGCTTACCTTTTTCATTTGACCTGAGTAGGAACATTGATAAATGACTTCTTATATAAACTGATTTATGGGCTACAGTACTATATTTTTCTTAAAATTCTCACCGTGTAAAATAATTCTGTTGCTAATACATAAGTACTGCACTTTTTGCCCAAGATAGCTGGCAAACAAACCATTGGATGTAGATTGGACTTCCATGTTTTAGTAGTGAATGGGCTGCTTGCTTGTTTTAAACCAGTTTTGCAGTCTTCCAAGATCTGCAGACTTGATTGTATACCCCTAGAGTGCTATTTAAAATAGTCTTGAGTAAAATGATCCTATTTCTGTTTTGGCCATAAACTTTTCGGACTACAACTGTTGGTTTAAACAACAGGAAAACTATTCAGTTATAAGATCAATCTTTTTCAGAAAAGATTTTTGGGATGTTACCCTATATATTCCCAAAAGTCACCTGTGGGTTCCAGATATGAGTATCTTTAAATATAACATAATTAAATTCTATTGTTTCGGTTAATGAATGTTAGTTTGTTTTTTTTTTATTTTTGTTTGTTTGATTTTTGTTTTTGAGACAGGGTCTCTCTGTGTATTTTCAGCTGTCCTTCAACTCACCATGTAGCCCAGGCTCGCTTCAAACTCTCAGTGATCTTCCTGTCTTGGCTTCTCCAGTGCTGGAATTATAGGAGTGCGTCTCCATACCCAGCTCTGAATATTAGATCTTTAATGCCTATCATCCATATGACATAATATGATTACTCAGAATGACTGTCAAGTTATTCTGTGTAAGCAGGTTAATTGGAAAGTATTCCACAGATTTATGTTAATAATATACAGCAAATTAGGTCATAATTATTTTGGGAGAAGAAATCACTGTAAGTTTAAAATTCTACCACTTGGTGAGTTGAGGCAGGCTTCTGGAAAAGTTGACACTTGAGCTAGGTCTTGAGCCAGCAGTGGGGATGAGGAAGTAGGGATAGGGAAGGATGGACATTTCCTGCTAGTAAAAGAAATAAGATAATAACCTCAAGAGTTCATTTAAGAAATGCAGGAGTGTAGAAAGCATGGAGTATATAAAAAATATACCCAGTAGGTTTTGAATTCTTTGGAATTCTGTAGGCATTGTTTGATTACGTAAAGCAAAAGAATTTTAATGATAGTTTGAAGATTGCATTGTGGAGATTAAAAGAGCATTTCTTTCATGATTCTCTTTTTCCTAAACTAGATTTGGGGGCTGGTGCCAGAGATTGAACTCAGGGCCTTGGGCTTGCTAAGCAAATGCTCTACTACTTGAGCTCAATCCCCAGCCCCTAAACTAGATTTTTAACTTAGCGCCAACTTCATCTGTTGTACTATACTTAAATGCTACATAGTAGTGGGTATCCAGGGAATGTTTATTTAAAATAAATTAATTTCTGCATAGGAATTTAAATGGAGGCAATCTTTTTTTTTTCATGCAAACCTGTGAATAGGGTGCATAAACCTGAGCACCTTATGTTTACCAGTAATTAACACCTATTTAGAATACATGTAAAGTGTATACAGAAATAATGGAAGGGTGTCAGTAAGCAAATGGGTATATGAAGGGCAAATTAGGACAAATAAACATAAATTTTTTTTTTTTTTATGATCCTGGAGGTTGAACCCAGGGCTTCACAAATGCTAAGCAAGTCATCTATCTCTGATTAATACCCTCAGCCTATGTTTAATTTGATGGGGGGGGCACTGTTAGGCAAGCAACTCTACCACCAAGCTAAATTCCCAACCCTCCTTAATTTTTGAAAGAATTATAAAATTAATAATACGAGGAGGCAGATATCTAATTTTCATTAAAATAATTAATTCTATTTGAGGAAAGTTAAAATGAATTCAAGTTAGTTGCAGGTATGAACTAAAAATTAGCAATTGAGTCATACCAAAGATAATGATAGTATTTTGTTGAGTTGGGGACAGTGGTCTACATAGTGCCAAAGGTGTTATGTTACATATGGTTTTATTTAAGTTATATTAATTACGTGGGAGCAAGAGTCCAAGAAAAGCCACAAAAGATGGTAAGTTTATGTTGTAATTAGAACAAAGAGCTGAGTAGAGTAATATGGCATGCCCAGGTAGATAAACAATCAGATTCCCTTTGACATAGATTCCCCTTGAAGAAAAAGTAGAACAGAATTTTGCTTTAAAAATGTTTGGTTTCTAATTTGGTATCTGCTAATTTGAGTAAAAATTGAGCTCCCCATTTAAGAGCCTGCTTTTAAATGCTGTAATCTTTTGTTTTCATTCAGGACATTAATAAGCCAAAATCTGTGCATAATATGTACAACCTAGATTTACCAGTATGATTTCATAGGATACCCATTCGTTTATAGAGAATTTTTTAATTTAGAGAGATTCAAAGTAGGAAACATGTACTCACTTATCAGGGAAAAGCTATAGCTTAAGAAATGTTTATAGTATTGTTCCAAATCACTGATTGAGAAAACAGCTTGTTTTTTTTTTTTAATTTTTTTATTATTTTTACCAAGAACATGTATTGGTACATTGTATACATAATGTTCATAATCAACATGGTTATTTTGTACCTGTACATGATACATCTTGGTTTTCCCCCCTCTTCCCCCCCTTCCCCTACCCTCCCTTCCATTCACCCACCCCTCCCTATTTGCGACAAGTGTAGCTACACTTTACCATTTTTTCCCCTTTCATCTTACTTTTCTTTTAACCTTCTTCTTTATCCCCCTTTCCCCTATCTAGTTCTCTCTTTTGAATACTATCTCTCTTTTTTCTTTTTTAAACAAAATATCTATTCTACCCCTTTGTCCTTATTTACACT
>PVJO010031165.1:0-14625 GCA_004026905.1 Hystrix cristata
GATAAAATAAATGTATGAGATTTTTACCCTGCTGATATTGATGATTAAAGAGGTTTATTTTTACTAATGATGAAGAATCAAAATTCAGTATTTCTTTCTAGGGCATATGGAGTTAAATATTAAGTCTCTGTTCTTGGAGAATTTGGATTCTAAATAGAAAAATGATGCGAATTAAGAAATATTTTTAAGTAGGTAGTGACATAAGCGAAGAGAAATTTCCCCCTAAGTATCCTTACTGCTTCAGTTTGCCTCTCTCCACTCCTAATTAATGCTTTAAGAAATTATTTTCAAAAAAAAATTATTTTCTTCTTTATCCATTACCTTTTCCAAAGTCTTGGCTACTTCCCAATGGCCCAACATCAATGAGTTATGGAAACAAAGTCAGCCGAAATTCCTCCAAGAAGACCTAGACCCTTAATCTATGGGGACTATTTTAGAAATAGGTGTCACAAAGTCACCTGGCTACATGAGGAGTCTTCTAGACACCCATCTGACCACTTCAAGTGTGTGCTTGTCCCATCTGCCTCCCATTGGGTGTCACCCCCATGAGCATGGGTATACTGACATCCGTGAGGATCCACACATCCGTGAGGGTATGTAATGACCAGCATAAACACAATTCTGGAAGACGGTGTGAACATTTATGATTTTTGATTGAATCATTTTTAGAGTCAAAGACCTAAAGGACAGAAGCATGAGAATCATTAGACACAGTCATTTTAAGAAATAATGGAACTTAGGCCTGTTCAGAAAGATGAGGAAGAATTCTACTAGTTGTTATCTAAAAGCTTCACTCTATGCAGGATACAAAAATCCCTGATTTCTACTTCTGTGCAGTTCTCAAGGAGTCCCTGCAGTGTTTGTGATGGGAGACACTCATTTCTCCCGCAGGTAACCTGGAATTTAAAGTCCAATGTCACAGCCATCCAATCACGTCTTTCAAATATGTGCATTTGGTTATTTGTCCAGTAATGTTTTCAACATTCAAATATCTTGAAGTGAAAAGCAGAAATGAAGGCAGAATTTGAATAATACTCAGAACTCAATACTTTAGACTGAAATGTGTATTATACATAAGATAATCAAAACCAATCAGTATAGAGCTGAGCTAGTCCATTTTATAAGTCAGCAGTAGGGAGGTTACTTCTTAAGGAATGAAGATCTACAGAATATTCTTTCTACGAACAGATGGAACCAAAGAGTTTCAAATCTACCCTAGGGGCCAAATGATATGAAAATATGAGTTAGGTCATTCAAATGCTTTTGAATACAAATTCTAAGTTATTGGTGTAATCAAAACCCAAATGATCATAGCCTTATTTTTGCAATTCTTTTTCCCTTTTTTTCCAAAATACACCTGAAATTTAATGAAATTCACCAAAGACGATGCATTAGGCAAGGATTATAGGTGTCACAAAACCAGAAGAAAAGATCAAGGAAGTTACAAAGAAGTAACATAGAACAAGCCACAGAATAGCCTGAGAAGTCCAAGGGATACCCTGAGCCTCACATTACTGGAAACTGGGTTCTAAATTCACCTCCAAGAATGGCAATAATTAAAAGGATTGCTATGGATCTACTTTAAAGAGCAAATCAAACCCTAACACAGCCCCATGTCATTTCTAAAACAAGTTTCCCCCGAAAATGTTAAGAGAACTGCACTCCGAAACGCTCATGAGGGAAACATCACTTTGTCTCTGACTCTCTCCCTCTTCTTTCCCCGTCCTTCTCCCCCTTTCTCGAACAAGGAAGCTTCACCAGGGGAAGCAAAATATACATACATGTGTGCATACCACGCGTCCATCGTGAAAGAAATCTTATTCTGTCTTTCCTATTTTCTTGCTGCACACCCTTAGTAATATCACTTGCTCAGTTTTAAGAAACTTTTCACATTTTTGTAAATAAAGAATGGTCATAGAACAGAAGACTGGCATAATAATTCTTGAGTCTGAAAAGATAAAATTCTAGGGCCCTTTCCCATAGGACTTGTTGTTTCTTCGACACTGCTTCTAGGTTATTCAATTAAACCAGAAGGCAGAAAAGCGCCCCACGCAGCACTGAGTCTTGCCCTCCTCCTGCATCCAAGCAAGCCCAGATATGCCGAGTTTCTCAGCAACTGATTCAGAACCAATTTGTGGCAAACAAATGCTCTCCTGCTACTTAGAGTGGAAAGATCTCTCCATGCACTTTTGTCTAGACGGTCTCGACTACAGGAATATAATGTGTTTGCTGGGCCTCCGGTGATTTATTAAATGCCAAATCCATACAGCGCAGGCACTAAAGCTTAAGAAATGGAAAAATAGCTTACCCAGTGGACTTGTAATGACTTATTAAGATTATATTGGCAGCAAGACTTACACAGTGTCAATGAATAATAGTGATCTATCAAATAACTTTGGTTGAAATGGTAATGTTTAGAAATATCCCATTTAAAGTAGGAAAATGTACCCACTGGGGATTAGTCGCATGGAAAATATTCCCATGCACTGATGTGAAGGGATCTCGGGTCCACTATAGCAATTCCACTTGCAATGTCAGTTGCCTTAAATTTAAAAAGAAGCCTTCGACTAAAACTCAGTTTCAAAGGAAGAAAGGCTCAGACCAAGATCTACACAGGGAAAAAAAGAAGAAAAAAAAAAAACTTTTTACCAGGACATTTTCTTCATTTTTATTTCACAAATAGAAAATCAGATTATTGTTATTATTCATGCTAGTCATATTTTTATATTTTCCTTTGATAATCCTATTAAAAATAGACTCCTTCTCTTGAATTTCCTAATCAAATGCTAAACACTAGCAGACATTTCAAAGAATCACAACAGAAGGGAGAAAAGGAAGATGGAAAGAATTGCTTTAAATTAAAAAAAAATCCTTTGATAATAAAAATACTTTTGACAGACGCTTACTAAATAAAAATTTTCATATCACCCCAGTCAAGGCCTGTATCTATCAAGTTCACCTGTACATCAATGAAAAAGTGTAACTGTCGCTTTACAAATTCTAAAATATATGGCAGTTTCAGAAGGCAGCATGTAGCACGGGATACCGGTCACTGCAGCCCTTTTGCTAGTAGAGATTATTCACGGAGGTATTAACTACTACTAACTTCTAAGTTCTACCCCCGTGAAAAGCAGTATTGCTAAGAAAATGATGTTTATTCACTTTCTTTGGAGGATGTTATTCAGAAATAATCCAAAAACCCATTAATCTAGAGGGAAAGAAATGTGTTCTTTTAGATCCACTTAGTGCAGCTGAGGCAATTTTCTCAAAACTAATGTATGATTGATTTTTCCCAAATTGTTCTTTTTACTATTTAAACATTCATTAGGTTATACCCAGGGATTGTAATGAGCTATTTGACAGGTATAAGGTGCATATTATTTCTCTGAACGTATTCGGATTTTCTCACGGACGCAAAAGACCAAGCGACTGTGGTCTGCTGGAGGCTGGTGTCTCTCTCCCGTCACGGTCACACTCGCCTCGCGATGCCCAGCCGGAGAATGGGTGCCAGGATGCTTTTATTGAGGGTGTACTAAGTGGCTGCCTCAAGGCACTTTGGAAATCATTTATTTACTATTCCTACATGAATCCATTTAAGAGGTGACACTCTTTCGGGGTGTGGCGGTTCCTACCTGTAATGCTGGCATTCTGGGACGCTGAGGCCGCAGGATTTCAAGTTTGAGCCAGCCTGGCAACTTAGCAAGCCATGAGTGAGCAAGATTCCGTCTCAAAATAAAAAATTAGAAAAGGGCTAGGGCTGTTGCTCAGTATGAAAGTCCCGGGTTCAACCTCCAGTACCAAAATCAAACCAAAAATTAAAAACAGAGGTTACATTCAGTGCAGTTAAATGAGATTATTGAGGGAACCAAACTTCAAAACTGCCCTGGGCTAAACTTCGCAGTAGGTACAGCTTTGCCCCTCCTTATCTACAAAAGTATATTAGACCAAAATTTTAACAAAATTAAATGTGAGCTTTAGAAAGAGGAGAGCTGTATTGACTTAGGTATTTTAAGTATAGATGGTGTAAACAAATGTTTGGTTGTCTTTTTCTGCTTTTGACAGAAGTCAACATTAGGAAACAACTATTTTAGTTTCTACAACTTAAGACTTTACATATAAACTGGACTTAAATTTCTCCATGAGTAGGGGACAGTGACAGAAAAAAAAGTAATTTGTATTCCACAATATCTTGGACATTTATTAGAAATGATTTCGGTAACATGTTTTAAAGCAATGGTCCTTTCCATAGTGTCAAATAATAAGAAAAACACAATTTGATCATTTTAATGCCATGTCATAAAAGTCAATGTGCTTGATGGAAACTTGGTATGAATGTCAGTTATTGGTTCACTAAGTTTGGATATTTTCTTTCCTAAAGTATTTCCCTAGAAGCTGAGACATCCATCAGAACCCCAGAACAGCCGATGAACGCTGACCTACACCAGAGCACTCACATCATTGTAAAATTTAAGAGCATCTGGGGCAATAAGAAGGTTTCAAAAAAAAAAAAGAAAAATGAAGCAGGTTTCAAAATGCCATTTAGCAATTCAACAGCAACATTGTTAGAACGTAATATAACGGTGCCTTCAAAATAATACCCAACGTATAATATTCTTAGCCAAAAGCACAATCAGGTATAAGGACAGAATAAATTCATTTCTGCATGTGCAAATGCTCAATCCATCTACCTCCTGGGCAAGCTTTCTCCTGGATTTCCCACTGAAAATGGAGTAAACAAAGCTAGAAGAAGACATAAGACACCCAAACCGAAGGTCACCCACAGTAGAGCAGGGACGGGGGTCACCAGCAAGAAGCTGCAGGTCTAGAAAGGTCAAGTCAAGTAAATATACCTGGGAAAGACTGAAGGCAAATTGGGTGGTGAATACAAAGAAAATTTAGCAAAAAGCAAAAACCCAAAGTTTTTAATCTCAGGAAACAAAAACAAACAACTGTCGAGACTTTTATATGCGATCTGCCTCAGCTGTGATTAGCAGCTGCGCAGTCCTCAGAAGGGAGACATTAGAAAACGAGCCAAAATTAGGGTGTAATTTCCATTTAAAGGTTCCGGTGGCGAAGGGTTCATACGTGTGTGTTTAGGCAACAGGGTTGAGGGATTTAGCACCTAATAATACAGGACCCCTCAGATATGAACTTCAGATAAACAACCGTGACAGGCTCACGATAGTATCTGAGGAGGAAATACTAGTTCAAGGAGTAAATAAAATTAATCAATGAATAAATGACTGTGAATAAACTATATTTTACAGGCTCTGACAGTTTTCTTTATTGGAAAGTGAAAAAATATGGTCAGCCCAACCATGAGGATATTAAATTAATCCTTATGAAACTGCCATCTAAATAGTTTTATTTATTAAATAATTTTATTTAGCAGTAAAATAATTTTATTATGTAATTTAAGTAACACAAAGATGATGATAATGAAATAGAAGGGGAAACAGGAGCCCAGAAGAAACAGACACCAGGACTGGGCAATAAACAAATAGGAGAAAGGAAGACGGAAGACTCAAAGATGTAATTCAGGACGCAGTCAGGCCAGGAGCCTGGGAAAGAGGAGGCCCCACAAAGGAAAACAGAAGTACGGGAAGAGAACCAGCTTCGGGGGGAGTTAGGATTCAGTTCTGCACATGTTAATTTAACTACCCTATCTGGGGCCCACCAACCGATACGCCTGAGGCATCTCAAATTTTTAAAATTGTAAATGTGAAAAGAAGACAGGCACTTCCTGCTTTTTGTCACCTCGAATATCATTAATGTGATTTCTTGAAAAATCTCTTCACATAGCTCTGTTTCACTTTCTGGCTCCTTCATCAGCTCATCTATCAGGCTCAGCCATCAGTTTTCAGGGGTGGTGGAGGAGCCCAGGCACCCATGTAAAAGCAGGAAAATCCAGGACTGTCTCTCCTATGCAGGATCGCCATCTAGTGGTGACAGAATGTCACTTCAGTCTAGGCTCTGCACACAAAGAGTAGGACGAAAGGGCGACTGGAACCATTCTGCTTTAGTTTCTGTTTCCAGGCACGCTGTGGAAAACACCCACACTTCTCATTATCTAGACAGGACTGTGAGGGCACGTCCAGGCAGAGCTCGACAATGAAGTCCAACATCTGCTTTTCAATGTATCAAATGAGACAGATGTGGTCTAATGGAAAGAGTGGTAAAATCGGTAGAGTTCTAGTCTGTCTCGAAACTTTTCCTAATTGGGGAAATAAATATATTTTTAGCCATAAGTTTCATTGAATATCTTCATATCATTAAGGCAAAGGTTTGTAAATAACTAACTTTAAAAGGTTTCACGGATGCCCTTTTCATTAATTTTCTCAAACTCACCCCTTTCTTTTGCTTCTCTGTATACACTCGATTCAATCAGAATGCCCAGAACATTTTGTCAAACCTTTACAGCTATTTCTGTGAATGTCTCATCTCCCTTGCTGGGATTTAAACTTCATCAAGCAGTGTTCACTTCTGGTTCATGTGTTAAAAGTTCCCAACTGCTGATTACCAAACACCACTCTAACATCAGGGAGTCGAAGCGTCCTATCAGAATTCGGTGCAAGCTGTGGACTTCCTTGCCATTAAACGTATATTCTGCAGAGAGGTACTCATACGCTCAGGGATTTTGGTGCTCCCTTAAAGCCTATTAACATGCTGCTCAGGTGAAAAAAATCCTTATCTGAAATGAATTTTTGGACGACAGCCCACTCCCAAGTTGGAGTATCCTGTAGGGCCAAAACAGGTACACATGGCGATGATGAGCACAGAGTGTGAAACTGGCTTCCTTTCCATTGTTACCAGAAAAATCTCATTCTGCTTGTTGAGATTAGAAAAAGGAACAGCTGAAATTCCTTGACCCTGTGGGAATGAACGAACTGTGGAAATACAGAGGTACCCAAGATTCCTCCTCTGAGGAGGGCTGTTCCACTCCAAGCAGAGTCTTCGGAGAACTCTGGCATCCTAGTTTTCTGACATAAGCGTAAAAAAGAAAAGCTTTTCTCTTGTACCAGATGGGAAACTTCAAATCTCTCTCCTCTCTCTCTCTCTCTCTCTCTCTCTCTCTCTCACACACACACACACACACACACACACACACATACATACATACATTCACATACAGTATAAATGGAGAAATCTCCAAAGCACCAAACTAGATTCTTTGACCTAAGTCTCACCATGGGCTGGTTTGAATATCAAAAGTGAGATCTTTTGTTCCACCTTAACCCTCGCGGAAACCCCTGCTCAGTCTAAGAGCGCTGACAACCTATTTCCAGCTTCGGATCCCTCCACCCTTCCAAGAAAAGAACTAGACTGCAAGGTTGAGCTGCATCTCGACCATATGCGCTGGAGCTCGTCCCGATGGATGCGCCACCCCAGCAAGGGGAGGAAAGCGCATCCTGAGCCCACACTAGGACATCGATAACCCACGACCCCTGCTACCCACTCTGCTTGACACCGCCTCCCTTTTTCATGGAAGGAGAAATATCTTTGCTCCACAGGAAATTTTGATCTTCCACAATGATTTTCAATAAGGCTTTTAAAATATATATCTGTTTTCACAGCACGTTTGACAAACATTTCATTAGAAGTTAGGCCAATAAAGTTTTGAGAGTTTACAGGAAGAACATAGCTACAAGCCATACTGAGCAGTTGTTAGAAAGCAGATATTGAGGGAACATAAAATGTAGGGCCCTGGGCCTCTATGTGGCTCTCAAACAACTGAGGCTTCATTATAAGACAGATGTTATGATTTTGGGCAAATCCATCCCAGAAGGACTTCAACTGCCATATCTGATGGAGGGGTGCCATTCAGACTAGATGGACGTGATCTTCAGTACTCTTAGGTGGGTGGTCATTTTAGATAAAGCAAAAAGCAGATTATTAATGTGACTGAGAGTCAGTGCCAGATACTGAGAGGGTCAGACACAACAAGACCAGATAGTAAACTGAGGCACTCCCAAACATCCCCTGGAGTCAGGGCAAGAGTTAAGATCACCTGTGGCCAGCATGAAAGTGGCACCGATATCTTTGAATAATGTCCGACCCATCCAAGCAGGCTTAGGCTCATGTGTGCAGCTAAGATGTTCTGCTGAAGTTCAGCCCAGAAAGGAATGATCAGCCTGAGACATAACAGAAAATGATGTGAAAGTGTGGAAGTTCTTCCGGCTGATGCCTCCTTAGGGCCCCGTGCTGAGTCCTAAGACAGGGCTTCTCATCCATCAGACTTCTGACACGATGGGTTCAAAGACTCTGCTGTGGGGTTCGCCCAGGGTGCTGCAGGGTTTTAAAATCCTTGGCCTTATCCTCCTAGATGCCATTTACACACCCTTCCCCCAGTTATGACAAACAAAAATGTTTCCCAATATTGTCACATGATTCCGGAGGCAAACCTGCCACTGCTTTAAAAGCATATTTCATGGCCACCAGGTAGACTGAGACAATGCCCTGATGTTTCATGATAACATTCCCTGTTCCCCCTCCTGAACGTGAATGTTTTTGCCCTGTTCTGTTTGCTCTCTGTCTGATGTTTTGGCCTTGGCATTTCAAACTATCACTTGCCTCTGTCTTCACCCTTATCTAGGAATGAATGCATTCTGGGCAGGTTTGGATCAACGCAGTCTCACTGGAACCCCGGCCCTTCTCCTCCTTCCCTCCAAGCCACACGGCCATGAAGCAGCACCCCTTCTCCAGCGCCCAGGACTGTCTTATGAGACCTCAGCCCTGAGATTCTGGCAGTCCAGGGCCAGGACCACGTCCCCAGGACAGGAATTCTGCTGAAATACAGATCTCCGAGTATCAAAGGAAGAGACGAAGCTTTTTTCGGCTTATCCTGGGGCTCTCATAGACTGAGAAAATTGCTGTACCCCTTCCCACATCACCTGCTAGGGAGAAAAGGCAATTCAGCAGCCCCTTCGCTGGGCCTGCAGACACGCGGAGTCGCGCAGGGACACCAAAAGTCTCCCCTCTCCCAAACAGCCAAAGCACAGCCGCACCCCACCCCCACCCCCCGCAGCGGGGCCTCCCATCTCATCTATAACCTCCCTGTGTACAGGTCGCCTTTGCCCATCGCTCTGTCTCAAACCTCTCCGGGCCACGGGGACACCGTGCCCACTCTCAACGGACCTTCAACCATGTGGCGCCCTGCTCTTCTCTGGTAATTTCTACTTGTGGTGCAAGTTCCTTATTCGAAGGACCTTTTTATTAGACGTTTCTTCTATTGTTTAAAGTAAACATATTCCGTGCTGTCAAAATGCTGCTGCTCAATGAACTACTTATCCGGGTTCTAGAAGAGGCACCTTCCTGCTGCTCTCTGACCCCCTAACACTCACTTCACCGAAAACACGCCCTCCTGTCTTTCCTAACTCTGTCTGCTTCCGTTTCTGCACTGATGGAAAAAACAACAATAATTTTTGCTTCTTTTTCACAGACACATCTTCAAGTGTCAACAAGGAAGCATATTGAAATGCAGTTCATTTTAACAAAATGCCTAAAAAGTATTTTCCTTCTCTAGCTGGCTAACATGGCCTTCGGTTCAATAATGCATTGTATTTTATTGAGGGTCAAAAATATACAGAATGTAAAACTGATGGTGGGACTTGAAGAAAATGAGAGATCCTCTTAGCGACCATAATGATGAACAATGTGAAAGATCAGCGTGTGAGTGAGGAGGCCTCCAGCAGTTAGTTATTCAAGGAACGAGATGATGCATGCTGGGGATGGAGGAGCCAGGATTCCGGTGGAGTGTCCATCATAACCCACCAGTGAGTGTCCATCATAATGGAGGACAAACAATTCATTTACAGAGGAGGGCTTATCTCCCAAATGGGGTCTTTCTACTATTATTTTAAGATATCATCTTTGCCAGTGGAAGTGAGAATCAAATTTGAAACTGATTTTTTTGCACTATAGTTGGAAGGCTAGCAGCAAACTTATACAAAGGGATACATTTCCTCCACTTTCAGATACTTCCCCAAAGCAGGTACTGGAGACTTTTAATTCCATGACTGTCACTGGCCTCCAGGGCCCCAGGAATTCCCTGTGCCCGGTCCTCCTGAAACCACATTGACTTTTAGAGGAAATGTCCATAAAGGTAGCTCAGACAGAGCTCAGTGAGTTCTGGGGGCTGGAGAACAGCAATTCTGTTTCAGAATTTCTAATTTTTAAAACCCTTTTTGCAACAAACTATCTAACAAATCAAAAGTCCCAGTTTTCAAAAAATATTGTGCCTACTATATGGCTCCCTTTTTATCTCTGCTAAAAATCTTCTTCTCCTCAGGGCAATAGGAACATCTACAGCAAAATAAAGGGTCACATACAAGAAAGCAAGAGCATTAGCACTGCAAGAGATTCTGCTACATAGAATTATGCCACATAAGACAATTCTCCTAATGGCGGAGGGCTGTCATTCATAGAATAGTTTGGCACTTTGGGGGTGTTTAAAGACATGTCTTTAAATAATTTTGTGAAAAGATTCAGCAAAGACAAAGAGCAAACTGGTGTGATATCAACCCTGTTAGTAAGATTGGCGTCACTTAACAATGTGGGTCAGGTCAAAAACAACCAGAAAGGCTGCGGGTGACTGCCTTCCAAGTGTTGGAAATTATTGGTGCATTTTTTTTAAAAGCATTAACTACATTTTTAAAATAAAAATGCTGCTTATATAATTAATAAGATATTTATTCAGTCATATGCAGTCTTTCACCAGACCTTTAAGCACTAGATTTTTTTCATCTTATTATCAGCCTACGGGGGGAATAGTGTTAAGCTGATAAAATGCTCTGTGGAATTTAGTATTCTTTTATCTGTCCTTCCCTGGCCTTCAGTTTACTCAGTATTTTTTTTTTCCCTCTCAATAGTTTAATTACATGTAAAAAGAATCCAAATAACACACTTGTCTTATAGCATATTAGAATCAAATGAGGAGAAAAACTTTTCATTATATGGTTTTATTGTTACTCATTTGTACATTCATTTGACAATACTAACTCAAGCTGCTGTGTGTTCTTAAGCTCCAAGTACTTTATATCCCAGAGCGCCATCCAAGAAGCTACATAATTAAAAGAAAAGAACAGCTTTTTTTCTAATACTATATAGAGATGGCATAATTTCGACAGGTTCTATTTTCATCCATTATGAAGCCATGTTATATAAATTATACACTTTTCTTTATGAAAGAACCAATCCTTAGCATTCTAGCACCTAATTAGTTGTATGTATTACAAACACAGCACAATTAAATGAAAATCACTGGTCAAATACATCCATTGTGTATGAAGTTAACAGTTAAAAATAAAAGCAAACCCTAACCTAGTCTATAGTTTACACATGGAATTATTTCACTTTATTAAAAAACACACATAAACCTGAGAATTCATGGAAGAACTTAGCTGAAGAATTTAGACATTCAAACAACCATTTTCCCACCATCAACTGAAACCTTACTCTAAGTAAGATTATAAGAGGAACTAAGTCTAAAAGAAAGAAGAGCAGAGAGTTACTTTGATACTGGAAATAGTCCATCCCTGTTCTGAAATAGGTTTGCCCTTATGACTCTGCTCCCAAGGTAGGCTTTTCTGGCATAAGTAAATTTAGCTTTATTTCTGGAACAAGTAGTCTTTCTTCATAAGTGTCACACTGAGCTGGGCTGATTTAGCTTTCTGTCGTCTTTATACCAGCCTTAGCAAGTTTCAAAATATATGGCCATTCAAAGTAAATTGTATTGCAAGTTTTTCACATTTGTTTTCACTTATTGAAAAGTTAGAAGAACTATGCAGCACCCAAGTTCTTCGGGGAAACAAAGTCAAATGCAGAATTCGCTGGGTATTGGGTGTCTTTAAGGCAGAGCATGTGAAAATTCTCAATCGAGAAATAGACTAGAATTTACAGATTGAAAACTTTTCACTCCAGTTGAAAGTGAGTGAACCACACAGCTCTCTGAACAAAGGGTTAAAGGATGAAGAGTAACCACAATCAAAGCCTCCAAATCACCGCATTCCTTGAAGATCTTAAATATGCTATTTTAGTAAGAGATTCTCATTTTTCCTGGCATATCTACTAGCCAGAGAAAAGAGGTTAATATTAAGGTCACTACAAAGCAAATACTTTCACTTCTTGAGTATTTCAAGTTTTCCTTCCTGACATGATTATTGTATAGGTCTGTGTCTGGGTGTTACGTCTTCCTTTGTATATGTGCATAACACCAATTTCCTTTTCACAAAGGCTCTGGCCGATGTCGTTCATGACATTCTGTGGTGGAGATTTATTCCCTGACCTTATACTCTGGAAAGGACAACCTGAAATACTCCAGAAATTGTGGGCCTTCGTAGATTATGCTATGACTTATTTCTCCTCCCCAGGGACAGTATTACAAACCAAAAGCAGAGGCCAGGACAGTCTCTCCTCATCGCCGATATCCTTGCAGAAGGGCTGTCAAAGCTATGGAATTCAACTGGAGGTTAAGATTGTGGTCCTGAAACAGTAAGAGGTTCGGCAACTTTTCATTAACTTTTGAAACTCCATGATACATCAGAAGACACTGAATCTAAAAATGTATCAGGATGTAAAACTAAGAGCTGGTGCCAAATATCACAGTGTGTATACTTCAGCTGACTTTTTAAAAAATATAACCGTCCTAGTTATTTTCTCATTGCTGGGACACAATACTGACACCACAATTCTAAGGAGGAAAGGTTTACTTTGGCTCACGGTTTGCAGAGGGTTCAGTCCATAATCAGCTGGCTGCAAGACAGAGTAGCAGGCAGCGTGGCAGAGGGACCTGGCAGAGGAGAGACAGTTCATGGCAGGGTGGCAGGAAGCAGAGACATCAAAGCTGGAGGGAGACGGACCCTTCCAGGCCACACTCCCAGTGACCCACCTCCTCTGACCAGGTTTCACCTCCCGATGTCACATTTAGCTGTAAATTCATCAGTGGACTGATCCACTGACAAGTATCATGCCCATAGGATCCATCATCTATCAGTACATGAGGCTATAGGGGGATATCTAGATATAAAAATAACAATTATAAACAAAGAAAATCCTCCCCCAAAAGTTTTCAAATTCCACTCAAACTGAACTTTTAAGATTTACTTCCTGTTTAAAATGTTTTCACATTCTGATTGCATTTTTATTTGTATACCCTCTTATTTACATACAACATGGATTAAAGGTATACTTAGCACCAGCTAATTGACTAAAGCTAATCATGTTTATTTTTAATTTCCTAACTATGTACTGCTTTGGGATGGTTTCTTAATGTCAACATAGACGTTGTACCATTTCATTTTTCTGATATGATGTCTTCTTTAACAATTATCCAACACTTGCTGTTAAGCACCTTCTGTTAGCCACGCACTAGGTTAGGTACTGGAGGGCTCGGGCTCTGCAAAGCAAAGGCCTCAAAACTCTCCGGCAAACACAATCAGTGCTCAGGGTTAAAATGGATAATCCATCTCTAAATTCAACCCAAATCAGCATGACTGTGTCACTCTGTTCTTATTCTCACTTCCCACAAGAGTATCCTGAACATTTCCACACTCTAAAAAGAACGATCACAAAGAAAAATCACCCACCACTCCTTCACGATGTGTGTCCCCCAGTTCTCTTCCCATGGCTCTAGAAATCCTCACCCTGGTTGACCGAAATGCAGCTTTTAACTGCTCCCTAACAAACTGCCACTTCCCAAATCTCTCTCTGTCCTGGGCTTCAGACCTACATACCCAAATGTCCCCTGCTGTTCTATAGAAAGTTTACCCTATATGTTCTAAAACTGACTGGACAATCATGAATTTCATCTGTAACCACAAGAGACCAAGAATAGCAAAAACGATCCTAAGCAACAGGGGAAAAGCTGGGGGCATCACAGTCCCAGACATAAAACTATACTATAGAGCTACAGTATTAAAAACAGCATGGTACTGGCAAAAAGACAGACCGGAGGATCGATGGAATAGATTGGAGGATGCAGAAACAACCCCAGCACACTCAAATACCTCATCTTTGACAAAGAAGCCAAACAACCTCACTGGAAGAAGGATAGCCTATTTAACAAATGGTGCTGGAAAAACTGGCTAACCACATGTCGGAAATTAAAACTAGATATATGTCTCTCACCATGTACTAAACTCAAATCAAAGTGGATCAAAGATCTAAACATTAAAACAGAAACATTAAATTTACTGGAGAATAGAATAGGAAGAACCCTCGAAGACATAGGGGTAGGAAAAAAATTTATGAACAAAACCCAGTCTGCACAGGAAACAATACAAAGAATCAGTGCTTGGGACCACATGCTATTAAAAAGTTTTTGCACAGCAAAAGAAATCACCAATAGAGTAGGGCGAAAACCCACAGACTGGGAAAAAATTTTTGCTAGCTATCCATCAGACAAAGGTCTAACATCTAGAATATACAAGGAACTCAAAAAAATTAAACCTCCCAAATTTAAAGACCCAATCCAAAAATGGGCAACTGAAATGAATAAACATTTCTCAGACGAAGAAATAAAAATGGCAAATAAATATATGAAGAAATGCTCAACATCACTAGTCATTCGAGAGATGCAAATCAAAACAACATTAAGATTCCACCTCACTCCAGAAAGAACCACGTATA
>PVJO010031166.1:0-14630 GCA_004026905.1 Hystrix cristata
GTATCCTTTAGAATGATCCTTCCTTACTAAATGCTTTTTAAATTTTTTGTTTGTTTTTAGTTTTTTGAGACAGCATCTTGCTATGTAACTCAGGCTGACTTTGAACTCTGTCATCCTGCCTCAGCCTTCTGAGTGCTGAGACTACAGGCCTGCACCACCACGCCCTGGAATGATCTCTCTTAAATCTTGTGTAGGCCAGCCTCCTCAGACTGCAAGGAATGAAGAACCCCCCATTTCATAGGTTTGTTCTGATGATAGCAGATTATTCTAAGGCTACACCATGGGAAGGTGCTTCATTCAATTCCCTCCCATCACAGTAACTCAGCACTCAGGTGATTGATTCTGGTTCTAGCCAATCTTTTTAACCTCTTCACTTTTTTGTTCACTGGTTTTTCTCACTCGTGGCTTCTGCTTCCTTATAGCCTCAAAACCTCTGTAATCTGCTCCTTCTTTAGGTGGTCACTCGGTTTCTCAATTTGTCATCAGTTTACAACTCTTTTTGTGGTACTGGGGAGTGAGCCCAGGGTCTTTGTACTGAGCTACATCTCCAGAACTTTCTAAATTTTTTATTTCAAGACAAGGTCTTGCTAAGGTGCCCAGACTATGCTCAAATTTGTAATCTTGTCTCAACCTCCCAGAATGCTGGGACTCTAGGAGTCTGCCATTGTGCTGGGCTTCAGCTTCTGACTTCCACATCTCAATTTCAACTGCACGAGAGAGAAAATATGACTGGTCCAGTTCAGACACAGTCAATTTGGTTGGCAAAGTGCTTGTGCCAGGCTACCTCACAATCACCCACTCAGCCATTCATTCATGCACAGGTCACTGGCTCACTTCCACAATGTCTGTCAATTAGAGGATGTTCCATCTGGGTCTAATAGCTGTGGCGTGGAGGGAAAGGTCGTAACATGGAAGTCAATATTTGTGAAACTGTCTTTGGAAGGAGCTGTGGCCAGACTGTGAATTCTAAGCTTTGGCCATCTGCATAGGGGGTATCATTTAGTTCTGTAAGGCTGTTGCCAGAAATGTTTGAAAATAATTCAAAATTGAGAGTCTTGGTGCTCAGGGATAGTTTATATTACTGATCAGTGAGCATGTCTCTTGGGATATGAGTCCTGAAGGTGATACAGTTACTTTGGACAGAGTGAATAGTTAAGATGAAAACTGGAGTTGGGAATTTAGCTCAGTGGTAGAGCGCTTGCCAAGCAAGCGCAAGGCCCTGAGTTCAATCTCCAGCACCACGCCCCCCCCACAAAAAAGCATGAAAACTAAACAATCGACTTACATTCTGACCTGATGGGTGATTATCCCACCTCTGCTGCAGGAACACTTCCCAGAGGCCTGAGATTCCCTCCAGGAAATTCTGTCCCCTAAAACCATGAGACAGGTCATCTTGGACTGGAGGGCATTCATCAGAAAGAAACTACAAATGTTCGATTTTAAGCCTGAATTAACATACAGTTCATAAACCAAATAAACCAATCCACTGAGTAACTGCTGCACTTATCCTTCTTGAGGATGAATAATGTTGGCAAAGATGGAGCTTTGACATTGATACGTTCTTTGCCTATCAACAAATCCAATTTCCCCTCATCTTTTCCTTCTTCTTCTTTCCTTCTTCCTTCCCTTTCTTCCTCCCTTTCTGTTTCTCTTTTTAAAAAATTATGAATTGCAAAAAAATTTATGAAAGGCATCATGTACACTTAAGGGTATAAATATATATGTGCAGTTTAAAGATTAATAGCCCACTGTTCTTACAAGGTACTACACATATTCTCACAAGTGAAGCAGAGAAATAAAAATTACAAAGGTCTCATAGTTTCCTTATGGGCTTTTCCACAATTCTCCCTCATCCACAGAGAAAACCTTCTCCTGTCTTCTATTTTAGTTATTTTCTTGTCTTCTTTATGATTTCTAATTTCTGAATTCCTCTACCATATATTATTTTGTTTCATAAATGTGAGTAGCATGCATAAAACTGGATTAGTAAGCAGAACACAGTTATTACGTTAGGCAAAGGCCCCCAGGAGAATGTAACAGGACAGGAGTGACTTTATTTTCCCCAGAAGAATATAGGACCAGGTCACAGGTGTACCTGTGGGAAATAAGACTCATTACAATTGGGGCATCTGGCAGGGATAAGGTACAGGACATGGCTGCCACTTCACCCTGCCAAGGTGCTGGTGAAGTGGGCTGCTTAATACCTGTCAGGGATATGGCCGGCGAGAATAGGCTGCTCCGCATGTGAGGCAAAGGTCCCACAGTCTCTTCTGGCTCTCAGGAATGGGTCAAAACGAAACATTTTTTTGTGGGAATGAAATAAATAATTTCCGATAGTCCAGGTGGGAAGAGTAGGAACTTTATCCACATATGATCAATGCAGCCTTTTGAGAATACTCCAAACTTAAGGGCCAACTAAAGGTTTACCATCCACCAGAAGAGCTTTTGGGAGGAACTTCTCAGAAGGAAAAGATGAAAGGCCTTCAGCATCTGTGATGGCTGTGGTGATGGTGACTGAGTGCTTACTCTGCAAACTACACAGTGCACAGTTATTCATGGTGCTCACTTTAGGAGATTAAAGTCTCTTTTAATCTTCATAATAACCCAGAGGTGATAATGTACTGTATATTTCAGAAAAGCTAGAAAAAGATTTTATTAGGTTTTAAGTATGAAGTATCTCCTAAAGACCCCTGTATCGAGGGCTTGATGATCCCCAGTGTAGGAACGTTTGGAGGTGGGTCACAGAGAGGGAACTGGATCATGGAGTAATTTATCGATGAGTTCATAGTTGAAGGGGCTGTTAGGGAGTGGAGCCTGAATGGAGGAAATAGGTCACTGTGGGTGTGACTTTAAAGAGCATATCTGTTGCCAGCCCCTCTCTCTTGGGTTCTTTCCTGCTCCCTCTGTCTCTGGGCTGATAAGATTTCTCCTGTCACCCTTTCTGACATGATGTTTCTGCCTTGCCACAAGGCCTGAAAGTAAGAGAGCCAGCCGGTCATTGACTGAAACCTCTGAAACCACAAACCATAATAAATCTTTCCTCGTTTAAATTGCCTGTTTCAGGTATTTGGTGACAGTAACAAAAAGCTGAGTAACACATATTTTGAAAGCTTTCTTCACAAAGAAGTGATAATACATGTTGGAGGAGACAGATATTCTTACCCTGATACGAACATTACACAGTGTAAATGTGTCAAAGCATCACATGGTTCCTCATCAATATGCACAGTTTTTTTAATATGTCAAAAAATTTTAGAGGCAGATACAGTAAGTCCCCCACTTATGAACATTCAAATTGGGAACTTACAGATACAAAAGGACCTCGCATTATGAGCATTTGTAGGTGCAAACAAATCATGGAAGTAGCTCTCATGTGTCTGCTAGACATTGTCGCAATTGTGCTGCTGCATGCTTACTGTATAGTGCAATAGTGTACAGTAGTACAATACAGTAGGAGATTTACTGTATTTGTGTGTGTGTGTGTTTTTATGGCTTACATTGTATACTTGTGTCAAAGGTGTACAAGACTCACTTTATCAAACTTATGAACAAATCTGACTTACGAACTTTCCACCCGAATGGAGCTCATTTGTAAGTCGGGTACTTACTGTTTTAAGCTAATACCCTCTTTCCAAATAAAGAAACTGAGCCTCTGAGAGGTTAAATAATGGGCTCAATGTCACACAATTGGTAATTTGAAGACTGTGCTCTTAACTGGTTGTTTTCCAGGGATGGAGTCCACATTATCTGCTAGAGAAAGAGGCTCAGCACAGAGGGTGAACTAATGGGAGCACATTTGGGCCAGTGGAAGTAATAATAAAAAATAGTGTTTACTGAATGCTTACTAAGTGCTTGGCACCCTTCCAAGCACTTGCATATTCTTTAGTTTGGGATAAAAAAAAACCCCAGATGCTCAAAATGGGCACCTAAGAGACTAAGCTTGAGGCTTTGGAAAGACTCAGAAATACCCTGTGCCACAGCAATCAGGGAATAATTCCTGGCCGTATTGTAGATGCTCTTTCTGGTCAGACACATTGATTCATTTAGAATGTACTTAGGGGTACCTGTTGTCTACCAGGCACTGTACTAGGCACTGAAGACACATGCTTGGACAGGATGGATTCTAAGTGAAGGAGAAAGTTCAGAAACATAGGACTAGATAAAGAAACATTCCATAGTGTCCGTATTTTTCACCCTCTCATCTACCAGAAAAGGAAAAAGCTAACTACTGTCTTGATTTTGTCATCAGGTACTGCAAAATTGCGCCTTTGCCTGCTTCCCTTTCAGCATTCTCTTCTGTGAAAGGTTGATGGAGCAGCATCAGGTACAGAGCTGCTGGCCCAAAGATGAAGCTCAGTGTTCCGTTCTTAGGGCATGTGGTGCAGGAGAAGGACAGGTAACTGGATAATTATATTACCAGCGACTCATGCTAAGATTGAGGTGTGAACAAAATCCTACGAGAGCAGAGCAAAGTGATTCTTTCTCCCTGGGGGTGTCTGATAAAGTTTAATGGAGGAAGGAACATTTCAGTGGGGCCTGAGGGAGGCCAGGACATTGCCAGGTTGCGATGAAGAGGAGACACCTAGGGAGGGGTAGTTTGTGGACAGGATGACCAAGTTGCAAGTGCTAAATTCTGAAATCCAGGCTGTGCATAGAGAGTCTGGCATCCCAGCGATGGAGAAGATGTGGTGTCCACAGAGTCACAGTTTTGTTAAACAAGAGGACTGAGGCTTGTGTTCGTAGCAGTTTACCTGTGAATTGATAAGTAACTCACCTCTGTTTCACTGTGCAGAGATCACCCAGACACCCACCATAGTTTCTCCTATCTTTGTTTAAGTTGTCAAAAGCAAGAAAAGCACCGCTTGGCACACTTGGGGAGAGAGGGATATGAACTGGTGCAACCCCTAAGGAAGGGAAATAGGTGGCATCTATCACAATTCGCAGTGCACATAGCTCATGATCCAGCAAATTCACTTCTAGAAATTTATCCTCGGATGAATGCATTCATGTGTGAAATAACTTCTATACACGTATTCACCACACCATTGTAATAGCGTAAGATTGGAAACTAAATACTCATCAGAAAATTTTTGGCCAAATAAATTTTGTTATCTCTTCATAAGTAGATAAAAGATAACTCTTTCTGTCCTGTTAGGAATGACTTCCAGGATAAAAAACTGGAAAAAAGCAAAGGAGCAGACCATTCATAAAAAAATGGGATGGAAAGAACTCAAGCCCTCTATAGACTGTTTAAACTGCTGAATTAAAGAAACTTGGGCCACCTTATCTCCCGACTCCAAGAAACTCATTTTTATCAGCCAGCTGAGGAAGCTTCTGTGACTTGTGGCCAAAGACATCGAGATGCAGCGCTCTAAGGTCTGGATCGGCCTCTGTATTTGGACTCAGAATAGTGCTGAAGAGGGGGTGTTGTGGTTCGGATCTGGAATATGCCCCGAAAGCCTCATGCACTCACAGGCAGGGCTTTTGGAAGGTGTTGGATCATGGGGGTGCTATAATGCTCTGTGGGTTAATCCCCAAGGATCCGTTCAGAGCTGGACGTGTTGGGAAGTGAGACCTGTAGGAAGACGCAGGTCATTGGGGGTGTGACCGGAAGTGGGTGTTAGCTCCCTCCTCAGTTCCTCCCTTCTCTCTCAGCTTTCTGGCCACCATGTGAGCAGCTTTCCTCCACCAGGCCTTTCCGTCACGCTGTTTTTGTGTTGGAGCTATGGACTGTAAACATGAGCTAAAATAGACCTCTCCACCTTTAAATTCTGAATGTCAGGTACTGTGTCTCAGTGATGAGAAAAACACTAAGACAAGGACTAACTCTGCTCGTAGAAGTTCTCCAGTTTGCACCATATGAACTCTAGTGGGCGCCCTACGTGCTTCCCCTGAGTATTCTGAGCGCCTATTTGTGGAACAGACAGCCCTTCACAGATGCGGCTGTGGGGGTTCTGTGTAGGGATGCCACTTGGCAGGATTCAACCTATCTGGCTTCTTTTTTTAATACGGTCTCATCAGAGAACAAGCTAAAAGCCTGGTTTAATCTATTTGCAGTCAGGGAGCAAGAGGGTAACGTAACTGGTGCTAGACCCGAGCCCTATAATGTGGATCTCACAAGCCACTCTCTCCCCACAGCAGAACCCGGATAATCCAGACTGGCTGTATGACTGCAAATTTGGGAACCCTTTGGATCAAGCCATGTGGTCTCAGTCCCTATCTACACAATGGAAAATGTCCTGTCGGCATTATCCAGACAGTTTTAAGGACTCATTTGTCCATTCACTCAAGAGAAATCAATATTTGTCTCCTGCACTCTGCTAGATGCTAGGGACACAACAACGAGCAAAACCTTAATTGACTATGGTCTATCTAAATGAGGGATGGCTCTTAGCTAAGTATTAATGAGGTTTACAATTACAACTGATCTGAATGGTATAGAGGAAAGGTTTGTGGTGAATAGGACTGGTTAAGAAAACTACCTATATTAGAATGGGAGTCAGAGAAGACTCTCCTGAAGAAATGACATTTGAGCTGAAGAATGAATGGGAGTTAGATATGTGCTGTGAAGAAGAGAATTCTAGGCAGAAGGTTGTGCAAAGGCCCTGGGGTGGGGGAAGCACAGAACATGTAGAAACTGAAAGAAAGCCAGTGTATTCAGAGGGCGGAGAGTGAGGGGTAGAGTGGTGAGGCTAGAAGCTAGAGCATAAGCCACAACCAGAAGGCTGCATCAGTATTTTTTAAATTTGTGGTATCAGGTGTTAGCTGTCCCCCAATGTTCATTTTCCTCTTTATTTCTATAGTATTTATTTATTTATTTATTTACTTATTTTGGGTGCTGGGGATTGAACTCAGAGTCTTGCACTTGCTAAGCAAATGCCCTGCCACTGAGCTAAATCTCCAACCCTGTTCCTATAGTATTGGAACTACACAGTTTTAGCTTAGTGAGTGATTACCCAGTTACAGGCCATTTCCCAGATTTTGCATAGAGGTCCACCTGTGTTCTGACCAATGCCTCTGAGCAGAAATGCCAGCAGCCTTTCATTTCCTCCTATTCTCTCCTCTCTGGCTGGAATGCGGACACAATGGTGGGACTGGAGGGGCCATCCGAGACCATGAGGTGCAAGCACCTGTTGGGGACAGGAAAGCAACAAGTGAAATCGGTCACTGTGCAGCAGCTATCACAGCCTTGGACTGTGTAGCACACTGTAGTTTCTAACTTGTTTGAATCATTATTTTTTGGTCTTTGAAGTCACACTCTATTCTTAACGACACACCATGGAAGTCTTCTGGGTGTTGGAATCCTATTTCCATCTTGAGATGGTCACTCTGGCTGCTGTGTGGAGGGTGGAAGCAGTGAGATCTGTCAGAAGTCCCTGCAACCAGCCCTGAGCAAGATAGTGGGGCTTGCAAAGTAGCCACGAAGCTGAGCATAGTGTGAAGAACATGGGCACAGCTCTCAGGGAGAGTTAAATTCTACTTCGGGCTTTGCTACTCATAGCTGTGTGACCTCAGACAAGTTACTAGGCATCCCTAAGTCTCATTTGTAGACCCAAGTTCAAGTTCTTTTTTTTTTTTTGTGGAATGTGATGATTAATTTTAAGATGGACTTCAAACTTGTGTGTGTGTTCACACACACATACACACACTCACATACACCCTATTAGTTCTGTTTCCCTGGAGAACCCTGACCAACACAGCGCATTAACTTTCTGTTGATTTGCAATATAAACAGAGCACAGTCCACAAGTATGAATGGCCCAGCTCAGTGACTTTTTACAAAGTGAGCACAGTCAGCCACCACCCATCCGCAAAAAGATATAGAATATTGAAATTCTATGAAGACAGCAATGGCAGAATATGTTGCTCAAAATCCCTTCATAAAAACAATTAGCAAGCTGGGGATTTAGCTCAGTGGTTACAGTGCTTGCCTAGCAAGCCCAAGGCGCTGTGTTCGATCCCCAGCACCAAAAACAAAGAAACAACAAAAAACCAATTAGCAATACTAAAGCACTGTGTATAATACTTATAGCAACATTAGATGACAAAGTGTTCCTAGAAGTCCAAAGTACAAGTGGGCAAGGAAAAGGCAAGAAGACCCACCTGGCAGTATCGACTGTGTAGAAGAAAACAGAAGTAGTGGGGTTTCTGATGTATCTGAGGCTGGAATGTCAAAGTAATCAATAGGTTCATAGGTCGAGCTGAGAAAGCTGCAGAAACTGGGCGGGGTTTGACCTGATTTGTTGGTGATGTGTAAGCAGCCTGAAGTAAGATCTGAAGATGGACCATACTAGCCCCGTGAGCTCTCAATGTCAGGGTGCTCTTTCAAGACAGAACCGCGCTGATAAGAAACTTAGAGGAGGAGAAGCAAAACTGAGGATAACGGAGACACCGAAGACAAAGAGAAGATACAAGCCAGAAGCAAATGGGAAAGGGAGCAAAGACAAGAAATCTCAGAAAGCAACTGTCATACTGTTATTACTACGTGATAATAAAAGGGAGTCTATGAAGTTAGAAGAGGTGCTGAGAATCATACTTTCCTCTAAAAGTTCAGTAAAATTAATTTCACATAAAAATAAGCAGCAGAAAGGTATTGAGGCCAAATCACATATAGTTATTATAAAAGAATAAGGAACAGAACAATAATACCTGCAGGCACAGAAAGCAGGCCAGAAAGACACACTCACAGAGCAGGGAAAAAACTGGGGCCTTAACTATTTGAGAAGAAGATAAAAGGCATCAGGAGTAACACAAGACGTGAAAGAACAACATAAATCAGAGTTAGCAAAACTGAAATGTGACGGAAATCAGAAAGAAATTAAAAATGAAAGGAAAAGGGAGTTCAAAAGAGAAAGCTAAATTGGGAGAACAGTAGAGTGACTTAATATAGCAGATAGTGCCTCAAGAGAAATAGAAGGTGAAGAGGAGGATAATATTAAACATTGAAGTGAAATTTTTGAATGATGGGAAGAATTCAAAGAAAGAGATAGAATGACAAATATTGAAGATGGGTGAGTAAGGTCCATCACACAATAAGTAGAAATCCCTGAAGGAGGCAAAGGAACAGAATGAATACTATGAGGAGGCTCACGTGGTTAGGAACCGAGTCCTCAGACCAGTCAGTAGCAAGGAACTAAGAGTTCCTGTCCCTGCAGAATGAATGAACTTGGGCTTGTGTCCTCCAGTGCAGACAGGTTTTCAAATAACTGCTGTCCCTTCACTGTAACTTCCATTGTAAACTCATAGGAGATCCTGAGCCAGAACCATCTAGCTAAACCACTCTCAAATTCCTGATCCCAGAGGCTACTATATAAAATGTTTATTGTTTCAAGTCACTAAATTTTGGAGTGATTTTTTTTTTTTTTTGAGACAGGGTCTTGCTATTGTAGTTCAGGCCAGCCTTGAACTCACTATGTAGCCCAGGGTGGCCTCGAACTTGCAGCCACACTCCTGTTTCAGGCTCCTGAGTGCTGGGATTACAGGCATGTGCTATTATGCCTGACTGAAATGATTTTTTAAATGTGGCAATAGATAACAAATATAATTGGCATCAGAGTAACTGGTTATTTCAAATACTCTCCTAAGCACATCATAGTATGTGTTTTATGGTGACTATGTGTGCCATAGTGAAAAAGTTTGGTATCTATTCATTAGCTCTCTTCTCCACTTGTCTATCTTTTTGCCACTAAATACCGAACAGTTTTAATTGTTATTGTGGTGGACTTACTGTGGTCAACTTAGCCAGAACATTCAGCTGAACCAATTTGGTGTGATTCTGGGCATAGAGGATCCACTTGAAGACTGTTGCCCACACAACATAAAGGAGAACAGGAGCAAAACATAGTGGCGAGCTGTTTCCCAGGAGAAGCTTTGCTGCTGCTAGTTCTCCCGAAAGGAACTTGGCTGTTCTTGTTGAGGAAGGAGCTCAGGGCCTTGCTGTTGCTGAGGATGGCTGCTGTTGCTTTGGGGGAGCTCTGGTCATCATCTCTGCTGCGAGCATCGTATCCTGGTTCCAGGAAAGATTTCTTCAGTCATCATCTGCAAACACAGATGTACACAGAACAGTGCAGTGGGCTCCCAAGCCTTGATTAGCTCTTTTGGGTCTCCAGTGCATAGATAGACATTCAGCACTCTTCCTGCATTTGTCTTATGGGTGAATATTGTGACTTATAAATGTCCTATATTAAATCTGCTCTCTTACAGAACATTGACTCTAGAAAAGCTAACTAATACAATTATTTATTTGTATCTGTCCTTCTTTCTTTTTGGGGGGAGGGGTGGAGTCTCACTGTGTTCCCCAGGCTGGCTTTGTGGTACTATCCTCCCTCCTTAGCCTCTTGAGTAGCTGAGATTATAGGTGCTTGTGATTCATAGGTCTTGATATCTGTTAGATAAGCCCTTCACCTTCTTTTTCTTCAATATAATCTTTGCTATTTTGGCTTTTTGATTTCTGGACAAGTCTTAGAATCATTCTGTCGATTTCCATTGAAACATCTACTGAGATTTTGGCTGGTATTACATTTAATCTATTGATGAATTTAGGAAAAATTAACACTCTTGATTCTTAGAGTCCATTGATTTTTTTTAAACTACATCTGTTTAGGTTTTTATTGGTTTTTCTCTGTAACATTTGCTAGTTTTGCATGAAGAATTTTGAATATCTGGAAGATATTCTGAATATCTGAAGGATTTTGAATATCTGAAAGATATTCCCTAGGTCTATCATTTTTGATGCTATAGAAATGATATCATTAAAATTTTAAATCCTAATTGTTATTGTTTGCACATAGAAGTGCAATAAAATTTAAAAATATTGACCCTTCTATCTAGTGATCTTGCTACACGCATTTGTTAATTCTGTCTAGTCTTTCTTGCTTTCTTCATGTATAATCACGTAGTCTCTTTTTCATCCTTATACCATTTATTTCTTTTCAGCTCAGATCGCCATATAGTGCTGAATAGAAGTAATGATAGTGACACTCTTGGTCCTAATCTCATGGGAAAAGTCTTAAAATACTTTACCATTATGATGCTTGATGTGGAGACGGTCCTGCCTGGTGTCTCAGCCTGAGTGCGGCTGAGAAGAGTAACTCATGGGAGGGAACCTGCCTGGGGTGTAGGAGCCTGTGCGTGCAGGAGGCGCCCCGTGCACGAGGGTCCAGTGGTAGATATCAGGCTCCAGGAACACGGAGGAGGATTTCTATGGGTTTTGTGGCCTTACGCAGCACAAAATGTCATACCCCAGGTGAGGAGAAAAGAACTTTCCCGTCAGGGACTATATAGCACAAGGTCTCAGATCCCAAGTGGCGTTAGAGGGACATTCATGGAAGGTTTGGGGAGGAGACGAAGTGGCGATGACACAAGATTGGTAACATACAAAGAAACTAAAGCATTGAGGAAGTAGAGTGAAAAACAGAAGGGAGCCAGGTCCTCATGGTTGGAGAAAAAAGTTACAAATGTGGAAAGAGATAAAACTAGTGTGAATGCTGGAATATTGGATTAGAATGAGAGGATTTAAATAATTGTATCCATTCTGTCAAAGGGGCATAAGAAATTAGCTTGCAAGAGTTC
Source organism: Hystrix cristata (assembly GCA_004026905.1). Classification (NCBI taxonomy): domain Eukaryota; kingdom Metazoa; phylum Chordata; class Mammalia; order Rodentia; family Hystricidae; genus Hystrix; species Hystrix cristata. Next base: position 11,572 of record PVJO010031166.1, read on the forward strand.
TCATTGGCCAAATTTGGGTCAGTATGAGCATCAAAATAAAGACAGAAACAGATTATAATACACTGCATAAAATAGGAATCCATAAATTCAAGTGATATAAATAAATTAATTCAAAATTTTATGAGAAATGGAATAGTCACATAGTCTCAAAGGAAAAAAGAATACCTTTGTTGTTGAGAACTAGCAGATGTGGGGTTCTGAATTGGTTCCTGGAATTGGAAAAGGGCCTTAATGGGATGACTGTGAAATTTGAATAAGGTGTATATGTTATTTCATAGTAATGTGCAGACATTAATTTCCTGACTCTTAATGATTGCATTGTGGGTATAGGAGAAAGTCTTTGCAATTGACTGAATGCTTATGTGCCCCCCTACAGTCCACATGTTTAAATTCTAACCCCCAAGGTCACTGTATGAGGAGGTAGTGGCTTTGGGAGGTGACTAGGTCACCGGGTTGGAGTCTTCATGAATAGGATTAGCACCGATACAAAATAAAAGTTAGACAATAGGAAATAGGGAGATAGATCTTTTGCAAATGGGAAGGGGACTGAGGAATGGAGGGAAGGGAAAGGGAAGGGATGAAAAAGAATTGAGATGTGTTGTATACATGTACCAACTCCCTATGAAGAATATAGTCATCATGTACTGCAAACACATACTAAAAATAAAAATTGAAAAAAAAAAGATTAATGCCCTTATAAGGGAGGTCCCAGAGAGCACCTTTGGCCCTTCAGCCATGTGAAGCTACAGCGAAGCTATCTATGAGGATGTGGGCCCTCACTAGACACAGGATCTTCCAGAACCATAAGACTTCTCAGCCTCTAGAACAATGAGAAATAAATTTCCATTGTTTATAAACCATCCATTTTCTGATATTTTGTTATAGCAGCCTAAATGCACTCAGACAGGCCAAGGAAATGCACACTAAAGTACTTGTGGGTTATGGGGCATCATGTTGGCAACCTACCTTCAAACAAGTCAAGCAAGAAGTTCTTTGTACAATAATATAAATTAATAAGCAAATAAGTAAGACAAAGTAAACTATAACTTTTCTGGAGAGGTTCATGTGGAGTTGGGTACATGAAGCCGGCAGGGCAAGCTCTCTTCAGGAAGGGATGAAGTCTTCCCCAGGATGACTCAAGGTGTGACTTCCTTGAGGGCGGGGCCTGGGTCTTATTCACAGGAGCGGGTAGCTTTCATGGAGCCTGAAGGTCATGCAATCTTGAGGACTCTTCTTCTTTTTTTTTTTTTTTGAGGGCTCTTCTTAAAAAAGAGAGTATAATTTTCTCTGCCATTGCCGTACACTTACTTTTCTCTGATTCTCCCAATGTCTTCTCACAAGACTTTCACTATCAAACAATTCCTACCCAAGAAACAAAAGCAAAATCGTCTTATTCCTCAATGGATTTGGATGAACACTGGTAACAAAATCAAGTACAACCGTAAGAGGAGACACTAGAGGAAGCCCAAGCTGGGACTATAAAGAATTGTACGTGAGTGAGTGGCAGCGTATTTCCTCTACATAAAGGTCACAAGATGGCACACATTTATTCTGTATCAAGTCCAAATTATCTTACTGTATCAAGCTGAAAATGTCACCACTGTCTGTATAGTTGGGCATGTTTATTTATTTATTTTTTATTTTTTATTGTTTTTTGGTACTGGGGATCGAACTCAGGGCCTTGTGCTTGGAGTTGGGCATGTTTAATAGGAAATCTGGTTTTTCTTTTTCTGTGATCAGCAGTAGGGGATTGGTTCTGGAGTAAATGTATGAAGCAGTTGGGGATTTAGCTCAGTGGTGGAGCACTTGTCTAGGAAGCACAAGGTCATAAATTCAATCTCCAGAACCTAAATAAATAAATAAATAAATAAATGTATGAAATTGTTTTTTAAAACAGAGATTATAAAGTGGTAAATATAATATAGGAAAGTAAATATTTACTTGGAATGAGGAAAGTAACTCCAGCACACTGGACTGAGCAGGAGGATTGCTACAAGATCAAGGCCAGTCTGGGCTACATAATGAGACCCTGTCCCAAAAGAAAGAAGGAGAAGAAGGAGGGAAAAAGAAATCATGACAAATTATAAATTCTAAGAAAACCACAAATACCACAAACTTTACAAAATATAGAAAAAACAGTATTTTTTTCAGTACTGGGGATTGAACCCGGGGAGACCTGAGCAATATCTGCAGCCCTGTTTTTGCTTTGTATTTTTTGGGGGGTGAGTGCTGGGGATCGAACTCAGGACCTTGCGCTTATCAGGCAAGTGCCCTACCACTTGAACTAAATCCTCAACACCTCTGTTTTGTATTTTGAGACACAGTCTGACTAAGTTAGAATCTCAAATTTTAGAATCTCCTGCTTCAGCCTCCTGAATAACTGATATTAAAGATGACTTAAGTCATTTTTTTAATCACTTAACTGAGTGACACATCCCTGTATAATATATTTTAAAAACCATATTTCTTGGCTGTATCCTCTGCAATTACTTCTTCCTATAACAATAATTTTGTAATTATCAGTGTCTAAGAAACAATAGAAAGATAGTTGTCTGTCCTCTAGCATGAGTGATCAAAAAAATCTTTTTTATTAATGAGGATTAAACCCCAAACCTTCACACTGAGCTACATCCCTGGACCTTTTTCATTTTCTATTTTGAGACAGAGTCTGGCTGAGTCCCTAAGTTGCCTAGCTGAGCTCGAACTTGCAATCTTCCTGCCTCAGTCTTGTGGAGTCTTGGGGTTACAGGTGTGTACCATCATGCCCTGCTGCGTTTTTTGTTTTGTTTTGTTTTTTCCTTCCTCCATAACTTTGAAAAGTTTGTTTGGGCTTCATTTAGCATGTCATTTTTTGTTTGTTTTTTGAGACAGGATCTCACTTTGTAGTTCAGGCTGGCCTTGAACTCACTATGTAACCCAGGCTGGCCTTCAACTCACTACAGTCCTCCTGCCTCAGCCTCCCTAGTGCTGAGATTACAGGCATGTGCCACCACACCTGGCTGAGTTTCCAAATTTATCAATAATGTCATTTAAAACTGTAAGATTGTTATCAAATTTGG
>PVJO010031167.1:0-14624 GCA_004026905.1 Hystrix cristata
GTGTTAAGTATAAATTTCAAAAAAGCCTCATGAGTCATAGAACTTTAAATGTATCCAGTCCAGTTGGAAGAAGGGCTCTTTGAATAGTAAAGGCGAATGGGTGCTTGTAATGGGGATGGCTGGTCAGCCCTGCAAGTACAGCTGAGTGTGCACTGAGGGCTAGCTGAGCTGGGGTGGGGCCAGGCAGTCTCTTTCCTTTGTTCTTTTCCTGGAACTATGTCAGAAGAAGAATGTGTACACGTTTTTTCGTTTGTTGTTTTTTTTTAAACAGGCTCTCACTCTGTAGTTTAAGCTGGCCTTGAACGTCTGCCTCAGCCTCCTGAATGCTGGGATTACAGGCATGTGCCACCGTGCCCAGCAGAAAGTTGTCATTTAAATTGTGGTCTCACCATGTAGATGTTTAGCTTGTAGGTAGCTACAAAAGACTCTTAAAGGGGCATGCTGAGAGGAGGACAGTGGGCGCCGTCACCCTGGTCAGGTCCCTGCTAAAACAGTGCAGCGAAGAGTGTATACCTTGGAATCTGCAAAGATGAGTGTTCACGTGGCCCTCATGAGCGATGGCTTTTTCCTCCATGTGCTTGGGAAATAGATTACTCTGAAGAAAGCAGTAGTGCACACAACCCAACTTTGAATTTCAATGAACAGTTGCTTACTGAGAATCTGAGAAGTAGCCTGCCCTGCTCTCCACCTCTCCCTGGGTGTGCGTAGATAGGAGGGATTTCCCTTGGCCGAGTCATGATTTGTGCCCCATATTTAATGCTGCTGTGTTGCTGGAGCTCCTGGATCCCCCCACGAGGGTGTATGGGAGGTTTGCGCACAGGTGCAGCCCCATCCCGATCTCAGAGGGAATGAGTCCGGGTCCGTGCAGACTTGGCGGAGTGTGCAGAGCAGCATCTTCTGCCCTGCAGCGCGGTAGAGTTGCTGCAGCCACAGGAGAGACAGGGCTGTGAGATTCCCTGAACTAGGAGTCACATTTCTGGGAGCGGGCTTGGAACTCAGCAAGTTAACCATTACAGGAGATACAGTAGGATCTTTTGTTTTTGTTTGTCTGTTGCATAAAAATTAGTAAATCCAGAGCAAGTACCTCGGTTTTTCCAGAAGAGAAGCATCTACTCCTAACCCAGTAAGACTAAAAAGCAGTTGTCAGGACTGGGCCTGTGTGATTAAGCTTGTTTTTTCAGCCGGTGTTTGCTGAATTCCTTCTGTGCTCCAGGCTCTTTTCCGGAAACTGGGGTACAGAGTTTCTGTTCTCTTGAAACATAAAGAAACTGCATGAAGGATTGATTGATAAATAGTTTGAAGAAAAATATGGTATGATGTAAAAAGTAAGGGCTCTTGGAGAGAGGTGAGCATACAGGAATTTCCTGTTTTTCAACATCCGTTCTCCCTACCCCTGTGTTAAACATTGGAACCCTTCCTGGGTGTGGTGGTGCACACCTGTGATCCTCCTGAGGCAGGAGGATCATTGTGAGTTCGAGGCCAGCCTGAAATACATGGGTATACCCTGTCTCAGAAAACCAAAAAAAAAAAAAAAAGGTAGGGACCCTCTTAAGCCCTGTGTGGCCTCTTTGAGTCCTGGTCAGTGGCAAATGTCAGTTCTTTAATGAGCTGGAAGTGAGCTGAAGGGGTGGGCGGGTGGTTTCTCTTTGTTCCTCGTTTCTTGCTGGGCTATAGATGTAATGGCCCGAGTCGAAAGGCATTCTTTCTAGACAACATCGGGGACTACCTCCTGAACTTTCGGAATTTCACGTATATAAAAACTGTTGAGCCAGAAGTGGCGCACACCTGTCATCCCAGCACTCGGGAGGCGGAGGCAAGAGGATCATTGTGAGTTTGAGGCCAGCCTGACTATGTAGCGAGACCCTTTTCCAAAAAAAAATACAAGTTCATTCTTTAGCCAGCTGTGGTGACACATGCCTCTAATCCCAGCACCCCAGAAGGCCGAGGTGGGAAGACAGCAAGTTCAAGCCCAGCCTGGATGACCTATCAAGACCTTGTCCGTTGCTCGATAGGAAGGACAGATAGCCTAGGAATGTAGCTTAGTGCTCCAGCCTTGGGTTCGGTTGACCCTACCCTGAAAAGAGGCAGATGTTGAATGGTGAGAGGGCTGCCTGCCCAGGTCCCCTTCCAGACTCCCAGCATCCCCAGCTGCCTCTGTCTGACAGGCTGCAGTGGTGCTGTGATAGGCACAGGACAGCTGACGCATAGTGACGCCCCGTGCTGTGTCCCCGCTGAGTTCGTAGGAGTATCCAGCAGTTTAGTCGTGAAGGGATTTGCACGTCAGGAGCGCTAGTGTCTGTGGCTATTATCTGACATTTGGCGCTGAGACCTGGTTGAAAGCACCTTGGGCTTTCGCCCCTTACATAACATCCTGATGTTGCGCTTGTAAATTAGGCCTTCGGTGACCCTGTCCTCGCTCTGGTGTGGGACTGACTTTCAGTGGCACTTGATACAATCCAGGCTCTTAAATGTTTTATAGTTTTATATGAATCCAGACCTTAAAAATGTTTGCTGGGCTGAGGATATAGCTCAGTGGTTAGAGTGCTTGCCTCGCAAGCACAAGGCCCTGAGTTCAGTCCCCAGCACCAAAAAAAGTTTGTCAGACAGCCCAGGCAAATGTCTGTCGCAGAGTTTATTTCAGAGCATCTTCCCGCACTCTCTGTTCAGAGGATTCATGTCATGCTTGCCTGACTCTGTCACTTGTGGGTCTGGGGTGGCCTAGAAGGAAAGAGCGGACAAGAAAGAGCCAGGGTCCTCGTGTTCCCTCCAAGGGCACAACTTCCACGACCTGACTTCCTCCTGCTACTAAAGTTTCCAACACTTGTTTTCTTTTTTGGTGCTGGGGATCGAACTCGGGGCCTTGTGCTTGCTGGGCAAGCGCTCTTCCACTCACTTGAGCTAAATCCCCAGCCCTTCCACCGCTTCTTAATAGCTGGGGATCAGGCCAAGCCAGCCTGGCCTCTGGGAGAACCCAAAGGCAGGCTTTCTGGAGGTTTCTCTGAGCTGCTTCACAGCCTGGAGAGGCTGCTGCTGAGCCGAAATTGCCTCGTGTGGAACACACAGCTCTTTGGTTGAGACTGAGCGACTGTCTTCTTCCCTCTCTGCCCCCTCATTACTTTGTGTTCTCGTTGGATCTTGGGCATTTTGGGCTGGCAATGGAGGACTGGGTGCCGGGCTCCTGCTCCAGTGCGGCCCCAAAGCTCAGCGCGCTGCCTTCTCTCTCCTAGCACACACTCACGGGCCACAGCGGGAAGGTGCTGTCTGCCAAGTTCCTGCTGGACAATGCACGGATCGTCTCGGGAAGCCACGACCGGACCCTCAAACTCTGGGATCTCCGCAGCAAAGTCTGTGAGGAGATTCAGTCTCTCTGTCTGTGCTCGTAGACCTTAGCAGGGGAGGTGCTGTTCCCGTGTCAGAGCTTGTGCTTCATGGCATAGCTTGAATTGAGGTCCAGGTCCACATTCAAGGGAGCACAACAGTGACACTCGTTCTTGTGTGAGGGCTCCTTTAAACTGGTGATTCTGGCAGCTCAGTGTTCGAGTGTAGCAGCGTACGTAGCCACTTGGGTGGCTGTGCTTGATAAATGGTGTTTGATTTTCTTTCAGGCATAAAGACGGTGTTCGCAGGATCCAGTTGCAACGATATTGTCTGCACAGAGCAATGTGTGATGAGTGGACATTTTGACAAGAAAATTCGTTTTTGGGACATCCGGTACGGCACCCAAGAGCTTGGTGGGGAAGTAGATTAGAGTCTGCGTGGTAGAACTGTCAGGATGTTTTTTTGTACGTGGGTGGTGGTGTTAAAATCTCAGGAAATGTTAGAGATGAGCTTGGGGACACCTGTAGCTTAACCGTGTGGCTCTTTACCACAGAGCAGGCGACCGAGTTCAGCAATCATTTATTGCACATGTGCTACAGACGAGAGAGACCCTTTGCCAGCCAAATGGGCAGAGATGCCTGTCCTGCCTTTAGGTGATGTAAGATGGTGTGCGGGGTGGGGGACAGGTGAGGATGTTGGCTATTACTGTGGAGAAGTGAGTAGACTTTGTGCTGCAGAAAGCCAAAGGAAGCCAGTCCCCCAGAGCAGCCTGATGCAGCTCATGTGTGGCAGATGTGCCAGGCAGGCAGGAAGTGGGACAGAAGCCAATGAGGCTGACAGGGTGAGTTGGGCTTAGATGCCAGCAGGCTTTGTGAATTGTGTCCAGTTGTCTTAATGCTTGAGCTGTTCAGCATTGAGAAGGGAAATGATTGCTTCACAAGAGTCTGGTGGGTTGGCTGGGGATTTAGCTCAGTGGTTAGAGTGCTTGCCTTGCAAGCACAAGGCCCTAAGTTGGATCCCCAGCACCAAAAAAAAAGAGAGAGAGAGAGAGAGTCTGGTGTATTGCGCAGATGGCACATACAATTATTTATTTAGTGTGTTGGGGATTGAACTTGGGGCCTTGCTCTTGCTAGGCAAGTACTTACCAGTGAGCTAAATCCCCAACTCCATGGGTGGCACTTTTAGAAGGGATATTGGCATGCAGAGAAATCATTTGTTGAGGACCTGAGTTAAAGGCAGTAGAGGAAGAGATAGGAAAGGGGCTCTGTTGGAGGGAGAAGCTGGGTGGGGCTTGTTGACGGGTTGAATGTGTAGCATGAGGAAGAGGAGCAGTAAGGCCAGCATTCAGGGAACTCCCCCAGGAGGAGCATCCGGAAGTGGAAAGAGAGCTGGGAGAGTCCTGCTGCTGGGCCGGTTGATGATCTGATGGAGTAAAGTTGCCTGGCAGGGTGTGGAGAGAGTAGGGGTGAAGGATTCAGGGTCAGGGTGATGCTTTGGAATGCAGCGTGGAATCTAGAAAAGCTGTATGCAACACTGGAGACTCCTAGACACCACTTCAGGTTTAAATGAAACCTTTCATGGCTTCTTTAAACCTGAAGTTTGACCTTGCAACATGGAATTTTGAGGCTAAACTGGATGAGACGGGTCTCTTAGTCTACTTTGTAATTTGACTAGTGAAGATCCTGAGCCTACTTCAAGCCACATATTTAGGGACAGCAGGATTAACTCCTGCCTAGTTGAGATAGGAGAATAGTTTCATTGAAAGCTTATGACAAGGCCGGGGATTTAGCTCAGTGATTAGAGTGCAAAGGCCCTGAGTTCGATCCCCGGCACCACAAAAAAAAAAAAAAAAGGAAAAGAAAGCTTATGACCAAAAAAATAAATAAATAAAATTTTGAAAAAAGAAAGCTTATGACAAAAATCACTGTGGGAAGGGGTCTGCACCCTCTCTGGCTGTGCCTGTCCCCAGCGGGGCCCTGCCACCAGGGGCAGTCAGCTGAGTTGGGCGGGTTGGGGGGCAGAAGAGGACGAGGGGAAGCAGCGATCGGCAGGCGGGTAGCCCTGCCCTGGACTCCTGGGTCCAAGCCTAGAGCAGCGCCGGCAGCAGACCTCAGTGGGAAGCCTCACTGGGCGGGGGCCCTAGTTAGTGCTTGCTAATCAAGTTTTGGTTGGCAGTCGCTGTGTTGTTCCAGAAGTGGGCTGGAAAATTCTCAGCAGATTCAGGGTTCAGCGCTCCGCCCCACCGCTCTAGGGTCCACAGGTGGAAAGAAGAAAGCGGGTCTTGTCCTCTCTCCTAGATCAGAGAGTGTGGTCCGTGAGATGGAGCTGCTGGGGAAAGTCACTGCCCTGGACTTGAACCCAGAGAGGACCGAGCTGCTGAGCTGCTCCCGGGATGACCTGCTGAAGGTCATTGATCTGCGGACGAGCACTGTGAAGCAGACGTTCAGGTAGCTGAGCGGGGCGAGGCCGGGCCGGTCGCTGCGTCCTGCAGGGCGCCTGAGCGACAGTGCTGCTGTCTGTTTCAGCGCGCCCGGGTTCAAGTGCGGCTCGGACTGGACCAGGGCCGTCTTCAGGTCAGTAGATAGTCTGGGTTAGTGAGTCACACGCGTCTCCTCGTGGGCAGTGGAGTGGGACATGTCCGGTGTTGGACCCAGAGACCCAGGAGTGGGCTTGCAGGTCACACTGGAGGTCACTGTCCAGGTCTTGGCTCCCAGGGAGACGTCAGGTTCTTCTCCTTTGCCTGCCATTTGCTCCAGGCTGCCAGAGAGCTTTCAGGAAAGGGTGAGGAAGGCTCAGGAGCCCTGGGTGGCACTGACCGGCTCTGGGACAGGCGTTCAAACTCGCCCCACAGCTGTCCTCCCCATTGTCTCCAGGCTCAGCTCGTGTGCTGGCGGGAGCGGCTCCACATTTGCTTCCCTTGTCCCTCCCCACTCTCGCCACACTGGGTCACAAGCCAGTCCGTCCAGGGAGAGCTCAATGGGTCGGGGGTTGGCGCCAGCACTGTGTCTGGCTGTCTGATTGGTGGCTGCACAGGTGCGTGGGGCCCCAGGAGGGAACTGGCGCGCGTGCCGAGAGGCCACGGACACGGCAGCATCGCTTCTTAGGGAGGGTCGACGAGGACGTGGAGTCACAGGAGGCCGTAGCTCTTGTCTCTTGCTTTCCCCAGCCCTGATGGCAGTTATGTGGCAGCGGGCTCAGCCGAGGGCTCGCTCTATGTCTGGAGTATGCTCACGGGAAAGGTGGAGAAGACGCTTTCAAAGCACCACAGGTGAGACAGGCGCCATCGGCATGCACCCTCCCCTCCCAAGCCCCCGTCCTTGCCAGATTGGGCCACAGTGGCCCCTGGGGGCAACACCAGCTCACACCATACAGCGGGTTCCCCGGGGGAGTGTGGCACAGCAGTGTTGGGGAAGGCGTCAGAGAAACACACCTTCCCTGCCTCCCTCCCCCCCCCCTCCTCTGCGCCCCTTTCCTTGGTGATCCCTTCGTCAGTACATTGACTTGTTCTAAGCACTGACGAGCATACACCTCCTCGCCTTCCACCCACCCGCTGGTCACACAGGCCTGGCTCCTCTCAACGCTGCTCCCTCAGGGGAGCTGGCCAGGCCCAAGGCTTTCTGCAGCATCCTCTTGCTCTTACAAGCCCCTGCCACAGGCGGGCACAGCCGGGCCCTCAGATACGCTGGTCTGCTGTGTGGCTGGCTGAGGGCTCAGCCAGCCACTGGAAACTCGATGCCCTTCTGGTCTCTCCTTGAAGCTCCTCCATCAACGCGGTGGCCTGGGCCCCCTCCGGCTTGCACGTCGTCAGTGTGGACAAAGGCAGCAAAGCTGTGCTGTGGGCACAGCCTTGACGGTCACTCAGGAGGAGCACGGGGACTCCGCAGTCCTGTCCCGGCAAGGACACATCCTCCTAGAGAAGAGTGCATGCCGGGTGGCATGGCGGCCTTCTTCTGACAGGTTCTGAGCACGCTGGCGGACGGCCTGGGAGAGTCCACCCGAAGCAGCCTGGCCCTGCCGTTACCTTGCAGAGGCCCACGTTTCTGCCCCCGTCCGGGCGGGAAACACTACTAGCTCTGGTCTTCCATACCTCACTGAGGAGCGCGGCCTCCTCGCTGGACTGCAGTGCCAAGCACACCACACCGCTGGTGTTGGTCCTCCACGCTCCCCTTCCAGAGTCACTGGCCTGACCGCACCCCTCGCCTGGGTGGTCACCGGCCTCGCGCAATTGTCTGGTTACTGCTGAAGCGTCTGTAGGTCTCTTGCCTGGTCTTCAGAGCCTCTGGCTGTCCTCCCTGAGGTTTCTGCATGTCCATTTCTGTCAGCAGAGGAAGCTCGATTTGGCCTGAGAGGATGCGTGCCACCTCCCAGTGAAGTGGGTCCCAGTAGCGCTGCAGGTGCCCGGCGAGTGGGTGCGCGTCGTGTTCGCGCTGCCGACCAGGAGTGAGGGAGGCCGCCGCGACCCCGGCCACGCCCCCGCCAGGCCTGAGGCCCGTGGCCTTGGCGCTGGCTGCAGGAAGCTCTTCCCCTTGCGGAGGCTGTGAAGAAGGCCAGGAGCAGTTGCCTCCTCCACACACCTGCGTGTAGGATCTCAGCTCTGTGCCTGGGTGTCCGAAACCTGCGTTTCATCGTGTTGTGATTTGCACTTTATTTTTCTCTTCCACACTTGTTCTCTGGACAGTTGGGGATGTGAGTGCGGGAATGGGGAAGAGGAGTGAGGCACTGTGCCCGTGTGGGGGCGGCGTCTCCCTTCCGTGTCTCTTCCTGGCCTTTGTCTCTCCTCGGTTGCCATCCAGAGAACTTGTGTTGGGAGGAGCTGAAATTCACAGGCTGGGGCACATCTTTTATTTATTTAATTATGTTGCCCAACAGAACTTGATTGTAAATTAAAAAAATTCTGTTGTACACTTTTCAAATTCCTTGCATCTTAGTGGTTATTTCATTCTTTATTCTTTTTTTTTTTTTTTTTTTAAGTTCTTTTGAGACAAGGTTTCACTGTATAGTCCAGGCTGATCTTGAACTCACTATGTAGTCCAGGCTAACCTTGAACTCATGGCAATCCTCCTGCCTCAGCCTCCTGAGTGCTGAGATTACACGTGTGTGCCCCAATGCCCCACTTCATTCTTTATTCTTAAGAAGGAAGATGGGTATCTGATCAGTTTGTCTGGTGTTTATTCTTTGTAAATAACAGTACTTCCCTGGTGTTTTCCTGATTATTCCTCATGCCACCCATCCCAGAGATCAACACTTCCTGTACACGTCAGCCCTCAAGTTTCTGGTCCTGTGTGGACCCTAGCACAGGGCCTTAAACACTGGGAAGGTGTCTTCAGAGCTGCCTGTGGTGGGGGGAGAGCCAGCACCCTGGCCCTCCTGCGGGGCACCTTCGTCACAGGGTTTGTGTGAACCGCTGTCTCCTTTGGCCCCGAGCTCTCTCCTTGCTGAAGAGGCCCGAGAGCAGGTGTCTAACATGCAGCTCGAGCTGTTCGTGGTGTTTGCATCTTGAAGGGACTCGGCCAGGTAGCGGCTTACGCAACAACATTCAAGGTTCCCGTGATCTGAAATTTGAGGCAGCTGGCCAAGCAGAGACGTTGAACGAGCCCCGTGTTTCTCAGGGAGGTGGATGAGTCTCAGCCTGGCCCAAGTAGGCATGGTTATAGCTTCCAGTTACCTGGGGAGCCACGCCCCAGTGTTTTAATTTCCCAGGTAGCTGTCACGTGCAGCTGTGCAGCCGCACTGCGAGCTGACCGACTGTCTGGCAGGTATTTAGAGCCCGGCGTCCTTGTCGCCTGCTGCAGACCTGCTTTGATCCAGACATGAGGGTATCAAACTTTGAGGATGAAGAATCCTAATGGCTTTGTATTCCCCGCACTGTTTCCCGGTACGGTGTGATAACCCAAGTTTGAGGCCTTGTTCTGAAAACGCATGCTGCCCTTGATCACGTGTGTCATAAGGCTCTTGCGTCTTTCACAGTAGGCCAGCTGGGAATTTTGTGTGGCCCCTGGGGTGATTAGAGCCCCCCCAGGTCCTCAGGGCAGGTTGACTGGGAAATGCCGAGTGGCTGTTTCTGTTGACGGGGCTCCTACCCTGGTGGGAGTGCTGGGAGACAGCAGCGGTGACCTGCCAGCTCCTGCCAACACTTTGACGCAGAAACCACAGACATCTTTGTTTTCGTGAGGGGCCTTGGACGGTAACAAAATGTGCCTGCAGTTCTCCGATCTAATGATCACAGTTAATCCCTTTTCTTCTTTTCTTTTTTTTTTTTTTTTTTGGTGCTGGGGACTGAACTCGGGGCCCTGCACTTGCTAAGCGAGCACTCTAACCACTGAACTATCCCCAGCCATATCCCATTTTCTAAGAGGGAGGGGCAGGAGGCCCTCCCTGGAGCCCTGAACCCCAGGCGGGCACCTGTGTGCTGCACCGTGTCCACACCGCCTGCCACTTGAGCCTACGGAAGGGCAGGCAAGTCGGCTGCGCTGTGCTCTGCCCTCCGTGTCCCACATGAAGAAGCCCTGTGTCTCAGGCACCACAACTTTTCACTCAGTAACTAAAACCTACCTGCACCTGAGAAGGTTAAGCAGTGCCTGGGGGCAGGGAGTACGCGCAACCCACAGAAAGATTCTCAGCTGTCTCGGGTGAGCCGAATTTGGTTCTCTGGCCTCAGAGCCCTGGCTCTCCTTGCAAATCTCCGCTAATCTCCGTCTTGGCCCCTGATCCTGGCCTGTTTGTCCCAGATGCTTCCCCCGTTCTCTGCTTGCTCTGACAGTGCCCATGTCCCTCAGGCCCTGTCCACGGGCCACACTCAGCTTGTGTACTCCACGGTTGACTGCTAGGCAGGGAGAGAACCTTCAGATCGGGACAGATAACCGGCTCCCCCATGAGATGCGGTGTGCCTGCCCCTTGGCAGTATGGCTGGGTTGTTTGTTCCCTTTCATGCGTCCCCCCAGAATATTTTAAAGCCAACTTCATGTCATTGTACCTGTAAGTCCGCACATGTCCCAGACTGATGGGACACCGGCCATAATTAACAGCTGCTAGAATCAACAGTAACTTACTAGAATCATCCATTGTCTGATCCGTTTTCAGATTTTGCTGATGTAGTAAGTTTTTTATGATCGTTTGAGTCTGGATCCAGTTAGCTTTTCCTGCGTAGCAAACCGCCTAAAAACAGAATGGCTTAAAACAATTGTTATTTCTTCTGAGTCACCAGCCAAGTTAGGGATAAGTACTTGGAGGGTGGCTGAGTTTGGTGGCACTTGGAAGTTGAGGCAGGAGGATCATGATGAGTTTGAGGCGAGCCTGGCTACAGAGTGAGGCCCCTCCTCAAAACAACTGCCCCCAAAAGAGGATAGCTAGAGAATCAGTGAGTATGAAATCAAGACAGCCCCAGTCATAACCAAGTAAAGGGAAGAGAGGAGTGGAGGAAAACAGCATTTAAAAATTTAATACTGGGCTGGGGATTTAGCTCAGTGGTTAAAGTGCTTGCCGTGCAAGCACAAGGACCCGAGTTCGATCCCCAGCACCAAAAAAAAAAAAAAATTAATACTGAACATCATTTTGTAGAAATTTTGCTGTGTATATGTCTTATGTATTGGGTCATAATGTTGAAAGAATATTTCTTTATGGATTTGGGATTCACATAACCATTTTTAAAATGAATAATTCAGTGGCATTTTGGTGGGTTTTTTTTTTCATTTTATTAGTACATGTTTATAAGCTGGATGTGGTGGTGCACACCTGTAATCCCAGCACTTGGAGGCTGAGGCAGGAGGATCGCCTCAAGTTTGAGGCCAGACTGGACTACATAGTTCAAAGACAGCCTGAGCTAGACAGCAAGACACTGTCTCAAAAAGAAAAACAAAGACAAAAAACATGTTTGTAATTCATGCAATTTACAGTCATCTTGAGAAGTGGTTACACGCACATATTGCAGCAGCTGCTTTATTTTTTATGCCCTTTCCCTTCCCTGCCCCAGTGGCTTTTTGTTTATTTACAGTGTTGTATGACCACCACCTCTAAAACCAACAACAACAAAAAAAGGAGATAGCAGTGTTTTTCAAGCTTTTGTGATCTGTGAACAATGGATCGCACATCTGCACAATTTTGCACATAACCCCTGGAGGCTCTCAGCTCTTGAAGCCTGTGCGGCAGGGCAAAGACCCTGGGTCGGTGCTTTCTCCAGATTGCTCTGCTGAAAGCCTCATCATCGTCCACCCAGGCAGTGTCAGGCAGTGCTGGAGGGACTTGGGTGTCCCGGGAGAGGACAAGAGGAAGTCTGTCAGGACCCTTCGGCTCTGCCCCGTGCAGGACTTGACCCTGTTCAGGAACTCGTCTGCCCTGTACACTGCTGATGGGGCAAAGGGGATGGCAGAGAGTCTGAGCCACTTCCCTGGTCACAGTGGGCCTGTGGCGGACGCAGAGCCTGGGACTGCAGCCCGGGGCGGTCCGTGCAGCCCATGCCTGTCCCCGGAACCCGGAGCCCCAAGCGCCTGTCTCGGGACAGGGGCTGATGTCCGTCCAGGCTGGACCCCGGGGAGGCGAGGGCCTCCGTGGCCACGTGACAGGCACCCTCGTGCTGGTCATGGGGGATTTTCGCGTGGGAAAGAGATTTGATTCACTTGGAGCAGTGGAGAAAAGCCGACGGAAAGCTGCACCGATAAGGAAGGTGAGTAGGCACGTTGGTTATCCCCCTCCTTGGGAGCATTCAGCAGCCTGCTGGGACCACAGTCGAGGAGGTCTGAATAAGGCCTGGGGTGCGGACAGGGATGAATGACCGTGAAGGGCTCACCACCTTGAGAGCCCGAAGGATTGCATTTATCACTTCAGATGTCATTAGCCAGCCTGGCCCAAGATAGCCCTCTATTCTAAAGGTGGATCGGCTAAGAGGTACAAGTCCAAACGGCTTTTAAAAAGCCGATTCCCTGGCACTGCATGAGAGCCTCAAACTTCCCAGATCTCTGCATGTTAAAAGGAAGGCCACAAGCACAGTTTTCATTTCGTAGCTGCTCTTCAGCAGAGCATGCCTGTTTCCCTCACTTGTGTGCCCTAGGAGCCTTTAGGACGGACGGCAAGCTGACCCCAACGCTTGTCAGCCTCGTGCCAGCACCCGGCCCTGCCACTGACAGCCGCCCTGCAGCTCCCACTGAGTTGAGGGCTCGGAAATGAAGCACGAGGCCTGCAGCCTTGTCTCGCTGCAGGCGGCTCTGGAGAAACACGTGTCGCCACGGCCAGTGCTCTCCAGCCAGACTTTGGGACTTGTAGAGCAGTGAACTTTAAAAAGAAACGTAGGGAAGGTCGCCAACTTTTTTTTTTTTTCAATTAAGAACTTTTGGGGCTGGGGCTTTAGCTCAGTGGTTAGAGCGCCTGCTTTGCAAGCACAAGGCCCCGAGTTCGATCCCCAGCACCAAAAAAATAAAGAATTTTTTTCTAAACAACTTTCATTATTTTATTAAAAGTCATTTTTGTCCTTATGCTTAGAGCCACATTGTGACGTATTTATGGGTAAAGCATGCCATCTGCATTTACTTTCAGTATATGTGCTGCCGCCGAAGCAAGCACTGCATTTACTTTCAAATGTTAAAACGAAAAAGCATTCGATAGGGTTGGACGCAGATGACTGCAGGCAGCAAAATGTTCCTGTGGAACCGCGGGATGGACCGAGTGGGCGTTTATTGTATTTTTTTCTTCCAACTTTTCCCCGTGTTCTAGGATTTCATAATAAAGTTCTGGAGTGCAGCATTAATGACAAGGTGGGGGCTGGAGGGCCAGCGGGAGGTGGGCAGACACGGGTGCTAGGGGCCTTTGAGGGGTGAAGGAGCACAGTGGGCAGTGCAGCCGCGTGCCGCTACCAGGCTCACCGGCTGGGCCCTGAGAATGGGTGAGTTGTGTGGGATCTAAAGTCCGTCTCGAGAAAGATGGGAAGTGCGTCTTAATGCTAGAAAAATTGGGAACCTCATAGTCTTAGAATAAGGGGCAATCCTTTTTTTTTTTTTGGCTTTTCATTTTATTTCCGGTTGTGTAGGGGCAATCCTTTACATTGGATACATTTGTTTTCAGAGAAAAACTCAGGAGTGCTCTTTTTTTTTCATATCTCCAAGAAGAGAAAAATTGACCACAGACCAGGGATTGGGAACGACATTCCCAAAAGTGGGAGAAGAATGATTGCCTAGTCTGTGCGAGGCCCTGGGTTTGATTGCCAGCACTGCCGCAAAACAAAAACAAAAAGCTGGGCTGACCCAGAAGTTCGCTGTGGGTGGGTGACTCAGCGCTGTGTGGCCGACTGCGCCCTCCAGCGGCCTGGCGAGGGCAGAGGGCCGGGTCCCGGGAGCGCGTCAGTGGCACGGCCTGTCCGGGCTGGGCCTGCAGCCAGGGACCCTGCAGCCTCGCGCGTGGGGAACCTAGAGGAGGGCCTCGTCATTTCTCTCTCTCTTACCTTTGTACTCTTGCAGGAGAAACTAGACTTTTCAATGAACCACAAACTTCTGGGGCTGGGAATTTAGCTCAGTGGTGGAGCAAGTGCAAGGCCCTGAGTTTGATCCCCACCACTGCCCCAAAATGTACTACAAACTTGTATTTTCAGGTTTATGTTATAGGAGTAGTAATGATCATTGGAGAAAGTGTGAAAAAGACAAAGAAAGAAATATCTACACAATTAAAACCCAATACTACACCTTAGAGAGTACAGCGCATGTCCTTGCAGATTGTGCTTAGGCATGTGAGCCTACATGTACTTGTGCACATATGTTCATATGCACGTGTATGTACATACACACACACACAGACAGTCTGTTTGCAGAATGTGTCACTCTGCAACCTCCCGTGTTGAGTGGTAACAGCTACCTTCCTGTTCCAGTGGTCTCACCATATTCAGGTTTCTGCAGTGTCCTACATGCCCTTTGTCCCACTGAGTATCCGGCCTGAGACTTCACGTTGCATCTGGATGTTGAGTCCCTTGAGTGTCTTTTAATCCAGCACCCTCTTCAGTGGCATGGGTTTAGGCGAGACACCGGCGACCTTCTGGATCGGCTGGCAGCTCTCCTGTGGTGTCATCTGCCTTGTTCCTCTCTCTCTTCCCATAACTAGAAGTGCTGTCTAGAGGCTCCGTGGATGCCCTTTAGTAAGGGGCACATCATATCTGGACTGTGGCAGCCTGATGAAGAGGGTGGGGAAATACTGGGAAGAACAGGTCTTTGCTGTCTCTAGGAGTTGGCCGGCCCTGGGAAGGGAGGTCTCTCCAGTCCTACAGAGCCCCAACTGTTGGTGCATGAGAAACAGAGCACCTGCTGGCCAAGTGGTGCATACCTGTAATGCCA
>PVJO010031168.1:0-14626 GCA_004026905.1 Hystrix cristata
CTTCTCCTCCTCCTCCTCCTCCTCTTTCTTTTCCTCCATCTTCTTCCTCCTCTTCTTGTGCTGGGGATTGGACCTAGGTCCTCTCACAGGGTAAGGATACCCTCTTACCACTAAACAACACCCCAGCCCTGCCTATTTGTAATGGCCTCCTCATGTGAAGTATCAGGAATGAAGCCTTAAAGCCTTTATTGTAGTAAGGTAGTAGGTCCTCAAACTGAAGGATTTTCAAACAATTTCTCCTTATCCAGATACCTGAGAGGTGGGTAAACCAGCTCTGATTCTATATATTTTTCTAGGTGCCATTCCAGGTCATTGCTGGGAATGTTCCAGGGGCAATGGTGCTTGAAAGGTGGGGAAAAAACTTGATAGAATAGATGTCTCCAACCTTTCTCTGTATACATGAGGGCAGAGCACATGCTTCATTTCTTCTGATTGCCAGAGATCACTGTGTAAAGGCAGGGTTCACCTGCCTGGAATTGAAACCGAATTGATTATTATTTATATGGTCCCAAGTAGGAGTATATTATTTTGTGTGGTAGAGAAAGAGATGAAGGGTGGAAAATCTTTGCACTGAGAGTCCTCATCCTCATCTCAAAAATACAGAATAATGGAGAAAAAAATAACAAAGGTGAAATAGAGTAGGTAGGAGGTCATGGTAAGTAGAACACTTCACTGAAGAGCAGTGGCTGAGGGGCTTGATTTTGCAAAACAAAAAGACAATAGACTTGGTGCGGTGGATTGTCAAGTTGTTTCATGCCAAAATGTGCCACTCGAAAGAAGCTCTGTCTCATCTCCTGTGAGTGGACAGATCATCGGGAAGGGAAGACAGAAGATGCAGACGGGGAGGAAGATAGAAAAGGTAAATTGCACTTAGGTCCTGACTTAGAGAGACTATGCTTATTATTTCTTTTTGTCATTGAATATAGAATTAAATGATCGAATAAGACCCTAAACAGGGATGAAATACCTTAAATCTCACATTCATAAAATTCCCCTTAGAAACTCATACGTGCTAGTTAAAAGAAGGACTTTTGTCGGGCATAAGCCTCCCTGAAATTTTAGTGAAGCCATTTCATCTTCATTTTCACAGCACCGTAATGGGTGGGACCCAGGAAAGGAGTTGAATTGTTTCAACTCTGATTCATTAGTAGAATCAGTCACAAGAGGTGGGTGGACACCACCTCCTTTAAGTGTTATATGAATGAACACTCTAAGTTTTTATTATTATCCATAATTTTTGCACAACAGGCCTGTTACACAAAACTGTTCTGAATTACTGTGTAATACTCCTTGGCTTTTAATCAGGTCAACGTGTGGGTCTTAAAAGATTGACTGTGGCCCTTTAAAACATTCTCTGCCTTGTAGTGTGTGATTAATCACAGCAACAGAAGCAAAATGTATTGTTTCCTTGCTGAGAATAGCATGTTTTCTTTGTTTATGAATTGATCCCTTCAGCTTTCCTCATGGGAATGTCTTTTCCCCTTCTACTGCAAATTGGCTTTAACTATAGATGTACTAATCTATCTGTAGGAAGTTCCAGGGCTCACTGATTTGGGGGATGCATAGGTATTCAGCTACTTTAGATGGAAAACTGAAAGAAGAGATAATAATTAAGTCATTCTGCAGTTATTTTTCAAAATCATAATACAAGCAGTGATGGGAAAACTCCCAAGACTTCGGAGTTTGGATTTGGTTTAATAAGCACGTGAACTCTCACAAGTTTGATTTGAGGAGGAACAGAAACTATTATGTTATGCATTAGGGAATGTACATACGATCCTTTTCACACAGGGCTTATCACACTCAGCCTTCAGTTCAAGGCATGTGTAGATTGGTGCACATCTATTTGTGTCTTTGTGGGTGTGTGATCTCCTCTATTTGACAGCAAGGCCTTCTACAAAGAGACTTGTCATGCACCATTCTATGTGCCAGTCAGCACCTGTTTCAACACTTGGTCTTACACAGTCATCCATACCTGCCTCCTCAATAAAGCATGCAGTCATTATGCACTCACTGCCAAGCACTGACTTAGCATCTACTGAATGTCATGCTCAGTGTCCAAGAGCTGAGCATAAACAAAAACCCACGCCCATTACTTAGACATAGATACACAACACTTCTCAATGCCAGTCTTCTGGTTTGTAAACCAATAAGCTTTTGACAAGAAACATTCTCATAGTTACATTCTCAAAACGATGCCCCAAATCCTTATTGAACCAAAGGACTACTAGAAGGACTATAGAAGCAAAGAAGGACTACTATTTTGGGCAAAGAAGACTACTACAGTTATCCATGAAATAATCAAGTCTACAAAAATATTTCAGCACCTACACAATGAAAGGGCAAAGCTAACACTGTCGTAGCATACCTATCAGAAACTTCAAAGAAAATCAACAGAAAAAACTTTCTATAATACATATGAATTTAGTCCATGAGCCAGTTTAGAAACAGTCAGTGCAGTCTGGAGTCCTTGCTGCGGCTAATGTGGCCTCTGTACTCTGACATTTTTAGTTGACTTTCCACCTTTTTTCCCTATTTACCTCTATGTTCCGGGCGTTCTGAGCGCCCTTTGGTTCCGGGAGATGCCAAGTTCTCCTTCCTTTCTGCGCCTTGACATATGCTGTTTTTCTGGGCTGGAACTTCCTCCACAGCCACCCTACTGTCCCACTATTTACTCCCTTGGAGTCAAGTCTCCACTTGAGGTTTGCTCTCTTTCTCTGGATCTTTTCCTCAGTTCTAGACCTGAGGGTCATGGACGGAGGCCAGAGGAGTCCAAGCTTCTGCTCCCTTAGTATTTAATGTCGTGTAAATTTTGGTTAAGGTCTCTCTTGTCTGTTAGATGATGAGCCCTATGCAGGCAGCATCATATGCCTAGCTAATGGCTCAGAGCCTCATGCTTAATGAGCACTTAATAAATATTTATCGAAATACTGAATTAATAGAAAAGTACACATCTATTCTCAGATTTTAATAGAATTATTATATAATAAAATATTTAACATCACAGGCATAGTAGACCCTTCATTAAGTTTCTTTTATTCAGAAAAGACTTCAGATTTTCTCAGTGACCTGTAGGTCACTGTTTTGAATGCACACTCTGCAATAATAAAAGAGAAAATCCCTCTTGATGGAATAAAAATGAAACTTTTCTCTATTATATTCATTAATGTAAAATAATGTAAAAAAGTTATTGCTAATATCGCTACTCTTTTCACATCATCACAAAGAATCTGAAGATGAAGAAAATAAAAAAGCAAAATACTGTCTTTTGGTTGGCAATTAACAGAAATAATGTAGTTATTTTTGTAACTACTTTCAGGTAATGGTTAATAGGGAATTTAATATTTTTGTGTGTGAGGGTCTCTCTTTCTCTTTTTAGTTAAATTCTCGGTGCTTCCATTTTCCTTTTTTTTTTCTTTTTTTTTTGAGATGGGGTTTTGCTACGTGTTCCAGGCTGTTCTCGAGCTCACTGTGTAGTCTTGGCTGGCCTGGAACTCACAGGGAGCTTCCTGCCTCTGCCTCCCTAGTGCTGGGATTATGGGCATCACATGCGGATGTTCACATTTTAAAAATGTGAATCATATGATGTATTTCAGGAGACCAAGTCAATGAAGTTTTATTTACAAATGTTCTGATTTTAGTCATTATTTCAAATGTTTGAAATGAATCAGACGCAGACCTAATGAAGCCTCGCTGCTCATATAATACAGTGTAGGGGAATTTTCAGGAACGTACTACACACACATGCCAGGAGAGTCTCTTTGTTTCCAATCCTGATTGCTAATTTTCATCCTTGATTCTCGCAGCCTTAAAGTTTAGTTCTGCGAACACAATCCAAAGCAACTTCACCTGTAATGTTTAACCATAGCACAGCCCTGGCGCCATGTGGAGACGAAATCTGTCCCAAAACAGTTTAATTCTTCGAATTCATAGAAGACACTGACATGAATCACAGTGAGTCGATGTATATTTGTAGAAAATTCATTATGCTTTAAGGATAGCACAAAAATGAGCTGCACAACAGGAGACAGTGTACATTCCGAATACAAAGGAACCTAATTCAATATCCCCTGAGTCTTCAGCCCTGTACATACATGGAAAAATCGAAATACAGAACGGCACATAGCATAATAGATTAAGGAAGCTACGTTAAGTCTAGGGGGGTCTATTTTTATTTTCAGAAAACCGAGGCATTTTGAAAAGCAAAGTAGTACTTTGTAAAAGCAAAGGACTTTTAAGACTTCATAGGTTCAAATCCTAGTATGCTAATTGTGACTTTGGACAAATTATTTTAGTTTCTTGGACTTATCTCCTCCATTTGTAAGAAGATAGGATAGTTTTAAAGTGTTAATGACATTACTATCATTATTATGATTGATGCTCTTACAGTACAAAAGCTCAAAATGCTTCCACCCTTAGTGAATTTTTGGTAATATGCTATGAATGAGAGTTTTAAAAGACAAAAGATCACACTAAAACTCAACTGAATAGTTAAATTTAATCTCCCTACTTCACGTGAGTTACAGCCTATTTTTTTTATTAAACTAGGGGCTCCCAGATTCTTGGGGAGTTTTTCCAACACGTGCTAGCCTGATTGAGGTCATACATTCCAAAGAAGGGCTATTTCAAAACATAGTTCTCAGAATATCCTTAAGCAATCAATAACAGATCCTATTGGGAATTTAATTTTTTTTCATATTTCAGAGACATTTTAACTACATTTCAGAAGTGAAAGGTAAGAGTGAATTGAGAAGAATAGAAGAAAGAAGAGAACAGAAGAGAGAATGGAAATATTTTGTTCTTATAAAATTGATTACTTTTATTATGAAAGTAATGTTTGCTTATTATATATTTGCTCATTATAATTTATGAAAGCATACAAGGGGTCTCTGTATACATGTCATGGCTTTGGTATATTCTGCTAGATTCATATAAACACACACATATGTATATACATTAATGCACAGGAAAGTTTTCTGTCATAATTACAAACACAGAATATCTATATATATCAATTACTATAACTGTATATCTACATCTATTACTTTGATTTTTTTTTTTTTTACCAAGAACATGTATTGGTACATTGCATACATAGTGATCACATTCATCATGGTTATTTCGTACCTGTACATGATGTATCTTGTTTTTCCCCCTTTTCCCTACCCCTCCCTTATGCTCCCCTCTTCCCTATTTACAGCAGGTTTTTTTTATATTTTTCCATTTCTTCCCTTTCCCCTTTCTTTCCTTTTTCCCTTCCTACTTCCCCCTTCTCCCTTTCTAGTTCTCCTATCTTTTGAATATTATCTTCTTTTCATATAATATCTATTATACCTCTTTGTCTTTATTTACACTTATGGTATCTCCTATCAGAGAAGCAATCTGATGTGTACTCATGAGTGTCTGATTTATTTCACTTAAGAGTATATTCTCAAGGTGCATCCATTTACCTACAAACGTCTCTAGTTTATCCTTTTTCATGGCAGAGTAGTACTACATTGTGTAGAAAAACCACATCCTCTTTAGCCATTCATTAGTTGTTGGGCAGGTAGGTTGTTTCCAAGACTTAGCTATTACAAATTGTGTTGGCAATGAATATGGTTGTGCATATATCACCCTGGTGTGATGATTTTACATCATACCCAGTATGATACCCAGTAGAGGAATAGCTGGATCAAATGGAATCTCTAGTTGTAGTTTTTTGAGGAATCTCCACCCTGATTTTCACAGTGGCTGGACCGATCTACATTCCCACCAACAGTGGAGGAGGGTTCCTTTTTCTCCACAGCCCCACCAGCATTTGTTATTGATTGATTTTTTTGAAAATCGCTGTTCTTTCTGGAGTGCGATGGAATGTTAATGTTGTTTTAATTTGCATCTCTCAAATGACTTAGTGATGTTAAACACTTTTTCATGTATTTATTTGCCATTTTTATTTCTTTGTCTGAGAATTGTTTATTCATTTCAGATGCCCATTTTTGGATTGGGTCTTTAAATTTGTAAGGTTTGATTTTTTTTGAGTTCTTTATATATTCTAGGTGTTTGACCATTGTCTGATGTACAGGTGGGAAATTTTTTTCCCAGTCTGAGGGTTTTCACCCTGCTCAATTGGTGATTTCTTTTTCTGTGCAAAAGTCCTTCAAAAAGATGTGGAATAAATAACAGAAGATATACCTTTCAAAATTGCATACAAAAAAATGAAATACTTAGGAATCTAATTAACAAGGGAAGTAAAAGATCATTACATTGAAAACTATAGTACTCTAAAAAAGGAAATTGAAAAGGATATCAGAAAATGCAAAGATATACCGTGTTCCTGGGTAGGAAGAACTAACATAGTGAAAATGGCCATACTTCCTAAATTACTATACAGACTTAATGCAATTCCAATCAAAATACCGTTAACATACTTCACAGAATTAGAAAAGACAATCATGAATTTTATCTGGAACCAGAAGAGACAAAGAATAGCAAAGACAATCCTAAGCAACAGAGCAAGGCAGGGGGCATCACAATCCCCGACATGAAACTATACCATAAAACAACTGTGATAAAAACAGCATGGTACTGGCAAAAAGACAGACCCGAGGACCAATGGAACAGATTGGAAGATGCAGAAACAATGCCAAACACACTCAAATACCTCATCTTTGACAAAGGAGCCAAACACCCTCACTGGACGAAAGATAGCCTCTTTAACAAATAGTGCTGGAAAAATTGGCTTGCCACATGCCAAAAACTAAAACTAGATACATGTCTCTCATCATGTACTAAACTAAAATTGAAGTGGTCAAAGATTTAAACATTAAAACAGAAATACTAAATCTACTAGAGAATAGAATAGGAAGAACTCTTGAAGACATAGGAGTAGGGAAAAAAATTTTGAACAGAACCCAGACAGCACAGAAAAAAGAGTCAGTGCTTGGGACTACTTTGAAATTTTATTTACTTTTTAAACTTGCATTATCTTCTTCTCAAGTTATAGGAATCTCACTTGCAATAACTGTATAAAATTTCAAAGAATATGTATACTATACTTTTAATATATGTTTACTGTTCTTTGAATAATATATGAACATCTCTCTATTGAGGAAAGACTCAAATCGTTTCCAGGTTTTCATATTATTCTGATGATCATTAAAATGATAACAAAAGTATATTATAAATATCTCTAGAAATATGAACTTAATATTTCCACAAATCTTCCTTCTGGGTGTGGTGACTCAGGCACGTAATACCAGCACTTGGGAAGCTATATCCAGCCCAGGTTATCTAGGTAGTTCAAGGTCAGCCTGGACTACATATCAAGGTCATGTCCCCCAAAAATTTCATCTATGCGTACAGAATATCTCTTCATTTATTTCAAGTCTTTTTGATTTCTTTTATCAAGTGTTCGATTTCTTTCATCAGGCATTTTGTTTTATTTACTGTAATGTAAATGGAACAGTTTTCAATTTACAATTTTGACTTTTTCATTGCTGGTTTATAAGAAAGCAATTGACTTTACATTTAAACTTGCATCTACAATCATGTAATAATTGCGTATACATTCCATGAGTACTTTGTTTGTTTGTTGTTGTTGTTGTTGTTGTTGTTGTTTGGGATCTGCCACACACATAATCATGTCATCTGCAAACATAGTTTCATCTCTCCCTTCCAAATCCACATACCATTTATTTCCTCTTTATTTCTTATTACATTAGCTAAGACTTACATTATAACATTGAATGACAGTGTTTTTGCCTTGTTCTCAATTCAAGGATGCATTTAATTTCCCACAATTAACCATATAATTTTGTCATGAATTTAAATTTCATCAAATATAAGTATTTGCATTAACTGATTTTCAATTGTTTAACCAGGTTATATACCTGATATAAATCTCATTTCAGTTTAGAGTATAATTCTATACATTGTTGAAATTAATATCCACATATTTTGTGAGCACCTCGAATGTATGTTAACAAAAGATTTTGGTCTGAAGATTTCTTCCTTTCGTTTAGTATTAGGGGAATGGCACTCTCATAGAGTGACTTATTCACTTATTTCTATTATCTGGAAGGCATTTTAGGGAATTGACTTTACATCTTCCTTAAATGTGTTGTGGAATTCATCAGCAAACCCATCTGCATTTGGAGCTTTCTGTCTTGACAGGGTATTAACTATTGACTCAATATTTCTCATAGATATAGACTTATGCAGATTATGTATATCTTTGTGTGTGCATTTTGGCAAATTCCATCTTTCAAGAAATATGTCAATTTTATGTAAGCAAAAAGAAAAAGAAAAAACAGACAAACTGGACTTCATCAAAATTAAAATTTTTGTGCTGCTAAGAACACAATGCAGAAAGTAAAATGAAGAACGAGAGAGTATATCTGCAAATCACAGTTGGTAAAGAAAGAAAAAATGATTATAATGTGTAGTTCCTTGAATGAGCTATTGAATTCAGTTTGCTAGATTTTTGTTGATGATTTTTACATTTACATTCATCAGGGATATTGGCTTATAATTTTCTTTTCTTGTCTGGCTTTCAATTAGAGTATGACAGCCTTGTAAAATTAGTTTGGAACTAGTTCCTCCTCTTTGATATTTTGAAGAGTTTAAGAAGAATTGGTATTAACTCTTCAAGGATGTGGTAAGATTCACCAGTGTAGACATCTGACCCTGGACTTTCCTTGTTGATGGGGTTTGATTACAAATTCAGTGTCCTTACTCATTACTGATATGCTCTGTAATTTAAACAAGGACTTCGAAGACTTGTACACTTAAAACTACACAACATTAATAAAGTTATTAGCTATATAAACAAACAGAATGGCTTTCATTAAAATTATTATTAGTAGTAAAAATGTTCAAATTACCTAAAATGATCTACTGTGTTCTTCAATGCTATTTTCATCTAAATTAAATGGCATATTTCAAGAAATTTAAAAAAACATCCTAAATCTCAAGTGAAACCACGAAAGACCCAGAAAAGCCAAAGCTACCTTGAGAAAAAAGAAAGCTAGAGTTTTCACATTTGCTGATTTCAAAGTATATTACAAATCTGCAGTAGTATTGATCTTGGCCATGACGTCTTTGACTCTGACAGCAGAAACCAGAGGCAACAGAAGAAAAAATAGACACGTGAGACTATGTTAAACTAAAATGTGCACAGCAAATGATACAGTCAACAGACCAAAATACAAATCTATGCAATGGGAGGAAACATTTGTGAACAATATGTATCATAAGGGGTTAATATCCAAAGTATATATGAAACGTCTATAACCCAACAGCAAGAAAACAATGCAAAACACTCTCTCATATAGAACACATCTTGAAGAAGGTTTTATATTTTTTCCTTAAATCTACAGTAGAATTCTTAAGAGCAAAGATCTGTAAATGTAGTTTCCTTTTTAGAAAAATCTTAAATAAGAATTTAGACTTTCAATTGAGAAATAATTCTATCATCTATTTTTTTCCTTCAGTGATCATTAGATGGTTGTGCCTTTCAAGAACTGGTGCTTTTACCTTAAGTTTAAAATTCATCAGACTAGAGATTTTTATATGAGCCCCTTAATTAATTTAATGTCTGTGGGTCAGTAGTAATATCTTCTTTTTCAGCCCTAATATAGTAAATTAAATCTCTCATTTTCTTATTTAGTTTGGTAAGAGGCTTATTAATTTTACCTGTTGTTTACCGACTTTTATCCAGTATTTTTGTATTTTTAGTTTTATTTATTAATATGTATTATCTTCTTTTTTGCTTGTTTTGGGTATGGTTTGCTGTTTAGTTTGTATAATTCCAGCTTCTTAAAATGGAAACTTACACTTTTATACCCTTTTTCTATTCAAACATAAACACAATGCTATCAATTTCACAATAAGAATTTCCATGGCTGAGTACCTTAAATTTGACTATGTCATAGTTTTGTTTTTATTCAATCCATTTTCAATACATTTTCAATACATTTTCCAATTGCCCTGGAGATTTCTCATGAGTCATTGGTCATTTAGATATATATTACTTAATTTCCAAATATTTGCAGATTAACCAGCTGTCTTTCTGTTATTACTTCTAGTTACATCCAATTATGGCCGAGCAACATACTATGTATGATTTCTAATGTTTAAGTCTGTTGAGATTTGTTCTTTTGGCTCAGAATATGGTCTGTCATGATGACTGTTCTATACACATTTGAAAATCAGGTGTATTCTGCTGTTACAGATTAGAATCAGCAATAAGTTTCAACAGGTCTACCTAGTTATACTGCAATTCAGTTCTATATTCTTATTTTCTCTCTTATTTTGTTAATTACCAATACACTATCAATGATTAATATGTGCAAGAGTGAAATATCTAAGTATAGTTTTACGTGTATATATTTTTCCTTTTTGTTCTGAGGTTTTCAGCATGTGTTTTAACACTGTGCTAAGTCCATATCTAGAATTGTCCCATGTTCTTGGAAAGTTGCCTGTGTTATCATCGTGTAATGTTCCTCTTAATCTAGGATAATACTTCTTGTTCTGCAGTTTTCTTTGCATATTATTAATACAGTTAATTTTTTGGTTAGTGTACATGATAAACTCTTTTGACCCTTTTATTTTAAACTGATTTATTTATACTTAAAATTGGATATTTTTACTATTTTCACTGCTTTATGTTTTCAAAGAGATTTTTGATTTGTCTGAACTTTTGTCTCATATGGTATAACCATGAGGTCTTGCTTCATCTTCCAAATACATACAATTTCGTCATCACTGTTTATATACAAACCATCAGTGAAGGTGAGTGGCATTCCTTTCACATGTCAATTGTTCACACACACTCAAACTTTCAGGGCTCTTTTATCCTGTTTCACCGATCCATTCTATCTTTTCCTGGATCTATCATTCAATCTTAAGCGTTCTCAGTGAATAATTCTACAAGTGCTTTTTATAAAGAAATCTACTGTCTTGAAAAGCTTATGACCAGAAAAATCTAAAATCAGAATCCCTCACACTTCCATCCAAAATCATTCAATTGTAAAATGCCTTTTCTCCCTTCAAAGCTGATATAATCTATTTACTTTCACCTGAACAAAAAGACTGCAGAGAAAATGTTACTTGTTTTGTTTAACATTCTGGTTTTCACATTTTCCCAAAAGTTAAAAGGAAGCTGTTGTGTTACTAGTTACGTTGGTTCTTATTTCTTCTGCCAAATTTCAACTGTGAAAAATAGACATTTTATTCAGGAACGAAAGCTAAAATATACATTTATATACAGTTAAATTTATTTAGTGATATAATATGGAATAAAGCCTTTAAACCCTTATTTTCTATTGAGGCATATTACACATTATTTGGAGATATAGAACCATATGTAACATTATAATATTTTGTGTATTTTTTTGCAAACTAGTTAGGTAGCCAACATAGACGGTGGCATTTATCAGTAATATAAGTCCATGCATGTCAAGTGTTCAATGGGCGATTTAATTTATAAATACTTGAGTGTGGCACTGCTTGATAGAAACTGTTTAAGGAGTCATGAACTTTTGGGACATGTATTAAAAATATGTTCATTTAATCTTTATAACTATCCTGTGACTAGAAATTCTCAAATACACTATTGAAGCAAAGTAAGCTAAGAGAGCTTAGTTCACAGGGGCTGGATGTTTGGATCATGGCCAGTTCATATGGCACATTAATAGTCAGTGTGAATGTTACAGGTCTTACTTGGAAATAGGGTTAGTGCAGTTGAAATGAGTTGAAATGAGTTCAAAAGGAAGGACCCTCTAATCTAATATGCCTGGTGTACTTATAGAAAACAGCCAAATACAGACAGAGAAAATACAGGAAGATCACCACATGACAATCAAGCTGCGGATAGGAGCAATGTGGCTCCAATGCAAGTGATGCCAAAGATTGCCATCAACTGGTAGATAGGGTAGTAATTTTCCAGAACATCTGGTCTTCTTAATCATCATTCCCATGAATAGGACCACATGGTCGGAATTCATTGCTGTTGTATAATTCTGGCCTAATGTTAGTGCCCTACATTAAACAATTCTTACCCAGCTTCACAAACCATACCTGCCCCAAATGAAGGGCCAGTCTGGGAGTGCATTCGTCAAGGTACCATTCCTATACACTTGACCTATTAGTTTTCTAGAGAATTGTTGTAACAGAGTGCTCGAAACATGGTGGCTTAAACAACAGATATTTATTATCTTACCACCCTAGAGGCTAGAAGTCTAAAATTAAGGTGTCAGTAGAGCCATACTTCCTGAAACCTGTAGGGGAACACTTCCAGATATCTTCTAGTCTTTATTGTGTCTTATTTGCAATCTTTGGAGACACTTTGTTTTGAGCTGCATAGCTACTGTAGGGCTGGAATTGTTTTTTATAATTTATTTTATTTTAATGGTACATTTTAGATGTACGTAGTGATAACATTCATTATAGGGGATTTGTACCTGTACATGATATATCTTGCTTCTTTTTTTCCCATTCCATTCCCCTCATCCCTCCCCCCTCCTTATTTACAAAAGCTTTGTTTCCATTTTTTCCTTCCATTTCTCCTTTCTCTTGTCCCTCTGTTCCTTTCCCCCTCCCTTGTTCCTTTTCCCATTTGGACATTTTCTTCCCTTTCCCAGTAGTCTTCATTTTCCCATTTTAGTCTTTATTTACACTTTCAGTTTCTCACACCAGAGAAACTGTGTGGTATTTAATCATGTGTGTCTGATTTATTTCACTTAAGAGTATGGTCTCAAAATGCATCCATTTACCTAGAAATGTCTCAAGTTTATCATTCTTTAGGGCAGAGTAGTAATCCATTGTATAAAAAAACACATTTTCTTTATCCATTTTGCTGTCGATGGGCATTTTGGCTGTTTCCAAGATTTAGCGATTACAAACTGTGCCGCTATATGCACACTCATGTTTATAGGACTGGAATTTTAAAATGACCATAAAAAACACTCTTTATAACAAAAGGAAAAAATGATGACTATCTTTTAGCTTTGGAAAATTTTTGTCAAAATATTAAAAAAAATCCTTTACTTATTTTGCAGATACATAGGGAAATTACAAACACAATAGAACTAATACATATATAATCACTCTAATTTAATACATTGGACAGATTATTAAAGTGTTCTGTTTCTTTGAACCAAGACTAGTTTGAACTGTGCTATCTTTCTGCTTATTGTATAACTTAAAATATGAGTGAATATCTTTTATATGTCTTGGCAAATTGTTATCTACCTTTCTAAGTGTGGATCACCTTCTGAAAATTTATCTTTTGCAATTTCAATGTCATGCCATATTGTGATCTCTCTTTTCAGGTGAGGTTTTTGTCAGAATTTCCTCCACTGGAGTACAGTTATCCTTTTCGTTTCTGGTACATTCTTCACGGATGTTGATAATTTCACCATCACTAATTTTCTCTGGCTTCACAGAGGAGATCTCCAAATGGTGGCAGTGTCAGTATCCACATTCAGCTACATATTTCTTCTGTAACTCCACTTACATACGATTCAAATTTCACTTTCAGCGTTATCATTTTTCATTTCTTTGCTGCACTTTTATCTTTGGTTGGTCAATTCTGTCTTTCAATGATTCATTTTCATAGAATGCCAAATGGTACAAACTGAACGTGTATGTCTTCTGAAATTCACAGATTGAATGCTAAATCCCCAATATAATGATATGTGAAGATGAGGCCTTTGGAAAGTGATCGCATCAAGAGGATGGAATCCTCTTGAATGGGATTAGTGCCTTTCTAAGAAGAGATACAAATGTCACAATCATTTTTTTCTCTGCGATGAGAGGATACAAGACACAAGAATCTGCAAACAAGGAGGAGAGGCCTCCCCAGACACCAGAACTGCCAGTGCCTTCATCTTGAATTTCCGAACCTTTAGTACTGTGAGGAATAAACTGTGCAGTGCAAGCCCCCCAGTCTACTGTGATCTGTCCCAGAAGCTCAAGTTAAAGTAGCTACCTTTTTACTGGGAGACAAGGAGGCAAAGCAATTGTATGCTTTGCTCTCTGCAGGTAAACTAAAAATACACACAGTAATGACCACCAATAGACTTTGAGAGAAGTGACATGTTTGGTGAATGATTATATTGCACATCTGTTATTTACATAATGATTTGTGGACTTTGAAAAGCATGGAATTTGAGGCTTTATGCAATTACAGTTAATATACTTTGGTAACTGAAAGTTGAATTTTCTGTGAAGGAATGATGTTTTATTATACTAAACCATAACTAAAGTTCATATATACTGAAATCATTAAGGTGAAGATTATCTGAATAGCCTCACTTATGCATAAAAAAGGCATTCTGAGTTATGTCATAGGGAATGAGGTGAGAAGAGCAAGTATATAGGTCAGTGGTTCTCAAAGTGTGCTTAACAGGACGGGAGCATTGGTAATATCTGAGGACTTGTTAGAAACCCCAACATCACACCCTACCAGTCTGATTGAATAAAACACTCTGCCAGGCAGGCCAAGCCGTCTCTGTTCCTGGAAGTCTCCTGGTCATTCTCAAACTAGGTGTTTAAGACCCACTGATACAGAAAATATGAAATGATGTACCAGAAAGTGATTTTAATATCACTTCATATTTTAGAGGTGCAAGATAAGTCTCCC
>PVJO010031169.1:0-14648 GCA_004026905.1 Hystrix cristata
AAAAAAAAAAAAAAAAAAAAAAAAAAAAAAAAAAGGAAGGGAGGCAGGGATTGGGATGTAGCTCACTGCAAAGGCCCTGGGTTCAATAACCAGTACGAAAAAAATTAAAATAAGTTTTAAAAATTTTTTAAATGTTAATACTGAATCGAAAGCTTTACTCAGAACAGGATACTGGGGCTGGGGGTTTAGCTCAGTGGTTAGAGTATTTGCCTAGCAAACACGAGGCCCTGAGTTCGATCCCCGGCACCAAAAAAAAAAAAAAGAACAGTATACTGTCCCAGTCTGGCCCAGTAGAATCCTCGTGTGGACTGTAACAGCAGTGATTTAGGTATGGAGACATAGTTTCTGAAATAAATACAAAATTTCACAACAATTTTTTCCTGACTTCACAATTAGGAAACATCATGAAGCATAAACACAAATTCTATAATCACTGACAAATCATAAGAAACCAAAAAAACAGGGTCATTATACCTCAAAGGAGGTAAAATTACTCAGCAAAATATCTCCCTCCTTGGTGGATTTCCATCGTTAGTTAGGTCCAGCAAAGAAGCAAAGGCCACAGTAAACACATAACTCAGACAACCGGAAATATCATCTCAGATATAAAAAACAATACGCTTTTAAAAACTGCCAGGAACCATGAGCCAAGTTCAAAGCCACAGCTGTCACTGTACTAAAATTCAAATTTCGAGGTGAAGAGTGAAAAAAGAACAAGTGCTTGCATTTGTCCTAATTCACAAAAGACTGGGAATTAAGTGAGATAAGTACACAAAAGTGCTTTATAAACCATAAAACTACACAAGGATGAGTTATCATCAACAATTTCTTTAGGTTAATATCTCACCTATTTTCTTCTTTTGTTGCCGACCAGCTGACTCTGTTATTGTTTCTTTCTTCTTTTCTACTGTAAAAACACAGTAACACAGTGTTATATTAAAGCAAAGGATGTTTTATGGCAGCTGAATTGATGAAAGTGTATGAGAAAGTCAGACTGGGGCTGGGGACGTAGTTCAGGACAGCGCTTGCTCAGCATACAGGACGCCTCGGGTCCAACCCCAGAACCATGAGAAAGAAAAAGAATGTAAGCAAGCTACACTGCCTTCCTCACGCCCATGATTAAGCTAACTGGCCTGATTCTAGAACTGCTAACAGTAAAAGGTGGGGAGACACACACCCTAAGAATAAAACAACAGCGACTGGCTAGGATTATAGCTCAGTGGTAGGATGCTTGTCTAGCATGTCAAGACCCTGGGTTCGGTCCCTAGCACTGCAAAAAAAATAACAATAATAGTAACTGTAAACATCATTAGACAAATACTTAGAAAGTACTGTGTTGAGTCAATACTTAACCAGAACTCAGATTTTTTTTTTAGACCTTCAGCTGAAGTGGATTACCTGAGAGACACCATCAAAGCATAATACAGTATTCAAATTCTCTTTCCTCAGATAACTATGGTAGATTGTAGGTCCATTTCAGTTCTATTCTCGTCTTTATTACAGAAGTTAGGAAATCATTTATTCGTTAATTGTGAGCCTAAGTAACAGGCACTATTCCAAAGAGAGAGAAAAATACAATCCCTGCCTTCTAAAAAACAATCTAGTGAGAGCAGATAATCAAATGACAATGAAGGACATACACACAGGGTAGGAAAATCAGGAGGCCAAACAAGCTAAAACCAGTGTTTTAGATACATTTCAACTAACATGAGAGAGTAACAGTAAGCTTTTGAAAAGGAATACTGTAATGTATTTATGTTTTATATTTATTGTCTTTAATCACCTGCAAATAGACTTGAAATAAATGTCAAAAATTAACTTTAGTTTATTTACATCATCTGTTCCCCATATTCCCTTAGTATACTAATATCAAGCAGTAACTACACATGTATTATTTCTGAAAGTTACATTAGAGAGAATTGGGGTTGGGGATTTAGCTCAGTGGTAGAGAGGCTGCATAGCAAGTGCAAGGTCCTGCGTTCAATCCCCAGCAGCACCCCCCCAAAAAAGAGAATTAGCAAGTAGGACTCTTTCTCTTAATACACTAAATTTGTTGCTTGAATTCAAAAGGCAAAACTGGCATTACTGCTTTACCAAAGAGATATAAAATTCAATTTGACTCCACTCTTGCAAATGAAACATAAAGTGCTGATCAAAGTAAAATGTGTATATTGGATGCCTAAGAAACAAGTACTGTTCTAGGTAAATAAAAAGTAAAAAAATTACTGGGTATGGTGACATGTGCCTGTATTCCCTGCACTCTGAGAGGCTGAGGCAGGAGGATCACGAATTGGAGCCCAACCTGGGCAACATGGCAATTTAGCAAGACTCTGTCTCAAAATAAAAAATTGAAAGGAGCCGGAGATTTAGCTCAGTGGTTAGAGTGTTTTCCTAACAAGCACAAGGCCCTGAGTTCGATCCCCAGCACAAAAAAAAAAAAAAAAAAAGAAAAGATACTCTTGTGTATTGGTATTTATTCTCCAGAACCTCACTCCATAATAAGAAATGGAGAATTTGGAGTTAAGAGGGTTAGCAAGAAGACATCAAAGAAAAGAACATTTGCAAGCAGACCAGCAGAAGGAACAAGCACTAGAAGATCTCCATGCAGGAGTGTGACTCATGTGTATGAGGAACAGAATGCAGGCCAGTGTGAGGAGCAGAGAGAGGAGAGACTGAGCGGGAAGAGAACAAGCACTGTAGACCACTGTAAGGACTAAGGCTTTTCCTCTGAGCAAAGATGAGATACCATAGGGCATGAGCAAATGAGGGACACGACACGACAGGCTTTCCAAAGGATTATTCTAGCTGCTACCTTGAGAAAAAGAGAGATAGGAATGCCGGTTGGAGCTTATAATCCGCATAAAATAGATCATCGTGCTAACTGAATATGGGGCACTTACATGTAATCCTAGCACAATGGGAGGCTGAGGCAGGAGGATTACAAGGTCAAGTCTCTAGTGACTTAGCACCCTGTTTCAAAAATTTTAAAAGGGCTGGAGATGTAGCTCGGTGTGAAGGCCCTGGGTTCAATCCCTAGTACCACAAAACAAATAAACAAAATAAAAATAAATAAAATTTTAAAATTTTTTTTAAAAAATCAAGGTGCTTGGATCATGGTGGTAAACAGTGGAGGTAGTGAAAAGAGCTCATATTCTGGATATTAGAAAACAGTCCTGTAGTACTTGCCAGCAGACTGAATATGGGGTGTGAGAGAAAAGTCAAAGATAACTACACCAGTTATTACAGCCTGAACAACTCAAAGGATAGAACCGCCATTGACCAAGGTCAAGAAGGCTACAAATGAAGCAGGCTTGGAAGTGAAAAGCAAGTATTCAGTTGTGGACATGTTGAGTTTGAGATGTTTATTAGACCATGCTAAGGTGACAGATTGCTATTGGAATAATGAATTTTATATTAAGGAGAAAAGGCCAGACATAAATATGGGAGGGCCACTGGCAAATGAATTCATCAAGAGAGTGAGTACAAACCAAAAAACTGGGGTCTAGGAGGTACCTCAGTGGGACAGTGCTTGCCTGGCATGCATGAGGCACTAGGTTCAATGCTAGCACCACAGGGAATGGAAAAAGGCTAAACTCCTGTTGTTGATTATTAGGGGTGATACAATCAAGAAGAGAAATCCACAAAAAATTGCAAAAGAATGGCCAATAAGATGACAGTGAAATCAAGACAATATGATGCCTGGAAGCCAAATAACAAAAGCATATCAAGTTTTCTGGCTTGAAGCAAAGAGGTACAGGTCACCGAGATAAGGAAATTCTGGATGAGAATCGTGTTTGTGAAGGTAATGAGTTTGGTTTTAAATATGGTGAGGTGTATCACCAACATTGAATAAGGAATGGTAAACCATAATTTTAAAAGCCTGGGTTCATTCTAATGCTTTGTTTGCCCTGTGATGTAGTATATCATTAATTTTCTGAGTCTCAATCTCCACTCCTATAATGTGGAGGTAACATTTACATAAGTGGCCGCAAACAGTTACTTTGTGGATCAAAGGAGTTTTGTCTTTGTTTTTGTTTTCAGGCTAGGGATCAGACCTACCCTTGGGCGTGCTAGGCAAGCACACCACCACTGAACTACATCCTTTTTTTTTTCTGAACTACATCCTTCGTCCATCAAATGAGATAATTTAAGAAAAGTAAAATTTTTTCCAAACACTATGAGAACACAAGAAAAAAACACAGAATACAGAACGGGCTGGGCATGGTGGCACATGCCTGTAATCCCAGGGCTCAGGGGGTTGAGGCAGGAGGATGGCTGTGAGTTTGAGGCCAGCCTGAAGTATACAGCAAGATCTTGTCTCAAAAAAAAAAAAAAAAAAAGTAAAACACAGAACATTGTAGGGCATTTTAAGAAACAGAAGCAAAAGTTGTTTTTAATCCATTAAAGAAAGAATATTGGAAGCCAAACTGTGTCTATAAGGAACCATTCGCATAGTACCTTCAGCTGTGTCCTATGGAATTCCTACTTTATTTCAAAGACAATGAAAAAGCACAATAAAATTTATTTGTTCTTAATCTTTTCCTCAAGCACTTCTTCAGTGTCCCAGTGTCCTTACTTAATTAAAATTTTACTTATCCCTGAAGATACTCACCTTGTCTCTATTCATGATAACCTGTTAGTCTCCACACACACCTGACACGTTAAAATTTCCATATTTTTGCTCACATGCTATTTCCTATACCTAGAATCCCCCTCCACCACCTAATTCTCTACCAAAATGCTAACTATCCACGAAGGACTGCAAGACCATCTGAATCATGAAGTCTTCCACTGACCCTCACAAAAGAAAGAGGCCAAAAAAAACAAAAACAAAAGAAAGAGGCCTCTTCTTTAGAACTACCACAGCACATAGTATGCACCTGCCATATCCCATTTTCTCTTTTAGTTTTATGATATACGTTACATAGAAGTCTATTTTAATAGGTTTCAAGTTGGATTATCTTTTATTCCTACCAAATTTTGTGTCATTTGGTTCTCTTAAACTATTTCCTTTCAGCTGGGCATGGTGGCACGTGTCTGTACATGGAATCTAGCTACTTAAGAGGCTGAGGCAAGAGGATGCAAGTTCAAGGCCAGACTGGCAATTTATCAAAATAAAAAAGGATGGGGATGCAGGTCTGCACTCCCTGGGTTCAACCCCCAGTACCAAAACATACCACACACACTTTCTTGTGAACATGGACTTAATGAACTTGACCTGTTTAAAAGTATTACTATACTCACACTTTTTACTCTGCTTTTCCACTTCTGCCTTCAGTCTTTTGTACTTGTCTGTTCTGTAAACGAGGACCCAGGTAATGCCTAAAACATTAAAAACCACATGCTAATAGAGAAATGACTGGACCAGTCACAGCAAATTGCTACTAGTGGTTACTGTTGGAGGAGGAGAAATTTCAACACATTTTAACTTTTTCCAAACATAAATACAACTGAGTCTTTAACCAAAACAACTGCAACATGATGTGAAAGTGTTCACAAATACGCCAGTGAAATCTACCTTGGACGAAAGAAAATGGGGCAATCAATTTCTCACTACCCTCCCGCTCCAGTTTACATGCTGCAGAGGGATTTGCAGGGGCAGACGAACCCCGCCTAAGCAACTAACGCTCTCGATTTTCCCCTGTAGCGCGAGGGACCCCAAATTCCTTCCTCTCAGAGACAGATCAAAGGTCCGAGAAACAGCCGTCCTCACCCTCCGCCAGCAGAGCCGTACACACGGAGATAAAAACGATGAGGAGAGTGTCTGCAAACATGGTGCTCATCTCGCACCTCCGTCCCTGCACTCCCACCCGCCAGGGAGGAAGCGCTCGAGAGGCAGGAAAAGAAAAGCATAAACGACTTCCCCTCGGATTTCGGGATCACCGGGTAACACACCGACTTTGACAGACAGGCGGGACACTTCCGCTTCCGGGACACAGCACCGGAAGGGCACGGTCCGGAGAGCCGCACGCTCGCGCGGATCTGGCGAGACCAAATACGTGTCTCGTGGGCTGAAAGGCGGGCGCGCGGGCCGAGTCTCGCGAGAGTTGGAATTTGATTACTCTGAGAAACGACGCCGCCGGCGGTCTTGGCATCCTGTGGCATTTTATTGGCCTGCTGTTGGGGCCTGGATTTTTTCTGAGCCAGAATCCCGTTATTTGGACTGTTTTGGGCTTCAACTCCAGGACTATCGCTCTGGCCGTGGGATTAAATACTTTGGCCTGGTGTTGCAGTATAGCAGACCGACTTCCGGAAACGCGTACCGGACCCCTGGGGTGTAGGCGCCGGAATGCGAAAATGAATTAGTCGTGGGTCGCTGGTCACACCGAAAGGGGAAAACTTGTATATTGGGTGTGTTTGGGACTTTCTTAGGGGTATGTTCAGAACGTTGCAGTGATACGGTCGACGGGATGTGAAAAGAATTGAAGCCGTGATTCAGCAATGCTTTTAGACAAAGCAAAGGACTTTTAGACAAGGTGGGAAGACACGGATGCCTGAAAATATGTGATGTGTAAGAGAGCAGCGAGAGGTGTGTCTAGAGAAGGGGTCACAAACCCAAATGCCTCCTGTCGGGGGAGAATATAAATACGTTATGCTACCTGGTCCTAAGAAGATGGTGGGAGGAACCTGGCGTGGTGGCCACGCCTGTAATCCCAGCGCCCAGGAGGTTGAGGCAGAGAGAGTTCAAGGCCACCCTGCCTGGACTGCATTCCATGACCCTGTCTCAAAATAAGTAAAGTGGGAAGTACCATGATGTGGTAAGAGCAATAATTTGTATATGAAAGAAACATTTGATACCCACATGTAACTGATTAGAGAATGAGCACCCAGTTTCCGAGATCATTCTGTTTTTCTAGGAAAGCCCAGAAATCCTGATGTTTATGTTAAATTCATAAATACTGCTAACTCATTAAAATTTAGAAAGGAGGCTGGAGATTTAGCTCAGTGGTTAGAGTGCTTGCCTAGCAAGCACAAGGTCCTGCGTTCAATCCCCAGCACCAAAAAAAATAAAATAAAATTTAGAAAGGTGTAGATCAGAGAAAATATCTCAGCAGCCAGATTTCAGCCTTTTGTTTTTTTATTTTTTATTTTTTGGTGCTGGGGATCGAAAACCTTTGTAAAAGCTTTCAGTTTTTCAAACTGATTGTGTATTGAATGAAAACCTGGGAACCTGCTAAGCTGTCTCCTCTTGCACTTTGAATCCATTGGTTCTTTTCTTTTAAACTCCATTATATTTATAGTTCTTCTTTATTCTTTGGTTTTTTCTGTTTTTTGTTTTGGTTTGGTTTGGTTTGGCTTTGGTTTTTTTTCTTTTCTTTTTTTTTTTTTTTTGGTACTGGGAATCGAACTCAGGGCCTCATACTTGCAAGGCAAACACTCTAAACACTGAGCTAAATCCCCAGCCCCTGGTTTTGGTTTTTTTTGAGGCAGGATCTCATTGTGTAGTTCAGGCTGGCCTTGAACTCAGGGCAATCCTCCTGCCTCTGCCTCCCAAGTGCTGGGATTACAGACATGCTCCACCATGCCCAGCCATATGTGCATTTCTTGTCTTCTCTTTTACATTTAACAGCAGAGACCTAGTCTAACAGACAATATTAAGCTTCTCTTGACAGGAACAATAACATTGTAGAGTAAAAAAAATGATTAAGGGGTTGGGGATT
Organism: Hystrix cristata; assembly: GCA_004026905.1. Lineage (NCBI taxonomy): Eukaryota > Metazoa > Chordata > Mammalia > Rodentia > Hystricidae > Hystrix > Hystrix cristata. The sequence continues at coordinate 7,662 of PVJO010031169.1, forward strand.
TAGCTCAAGAGGTAGAGTGCAAGGCCCCAAATTCAATCCTATTCCTTACTTCTAATATTCCCCAGAGAGAGTACACATAATAAGGTATAATGGAAATAGTTTTTAAAATCTCGCTAGGCCTGTAGCACAGGCCTGTAATCCTAGCCCTTGGGAGGCTGAGGCAGGAGGATCACTGTGAGTTCAAGGCCAATTTACACAGTGAGTTCAAAACCAGCCTGAACTAAAAAAAAAAAGACCAGCCTGAACCAGCCTGAACTACATAGACCTTGTCTCAAAAAACCAAAACAAGCAAACAAAATCTTATGAGACCACAGATGAGAACAAGGTTCTTCTGGGAGGAACTGGGAAGGCGTCAACAAGATCCCATTGAGCTAGACCTTGATTTGAATATTAGTAGACAAGAGTAGGTTTTTATTTAACTTTGCATCACAAAGATAAATCTTGAGAGATGAGTGACCTTTGAAATCAGGCCTGATTTTCATTTCTGGCTCTGCCACCGGAATGGAGCTGTCATTGAAAATAGTGTTCAGCATCTTTGAGACTACATTTCCTTATCTGTAAAATGGTGGCAATAACACCAGCTGCAGAAAACTATTATGAAGACTGAATGAGAAAGAGAGTATTATAAATCATTTAAAGATTAGCACATAGAGTTCATGAAGCCCAACATGTTATTGGTTGTAGGAATGCACCATTACTTCATGTACCACTAAAAAAAGAAAATCTGCTAATTAAACCACACCACACCAGTGATTGCCAGATGCTCATCCACGAGTGTTAAAATGTGAAAAAATAACTCTCAGAATCAGTAAAATGGTAAAAAGCATTTCAAGTATTCCTATGTAAATGTTCACTATAGAAAATAGAAACAGACTGCTGGGGTTGGGGATTTTGCTCAAGTGGTAGAGCACTTGCCTAGCAAGCACAAGGCCCTGAGTTTGAACCCCAGCACCTAGCAAAGAAAAAAAAAAGAGACTGCTAGGGCTGGAAGCAGGCGGATCACTACTGAGTTTAAGGGCAACCTGAACTACATAGTGAGACACAGTCTCAAAAAAGAAAAGAAAGAAACAGACTGCTAGGATAGTATTTTGCTTATGCACTGATAGTTTGGGCAATGTGGCGAGACACTGTCTCAAAATACAGTTACAGAGACTAGAAATGCAGGTCAGAAGTAGAGCACCTGCCTAGTGAGTGCAAAGCCCCAGGTCCAACCCCAAAAAAGGGAGGAGGGTGTAGTTCAGTGGTAGAGCACTTGCCTAGCATGTGTGAGACCCTGGGTTCAATTCCCTGTGCTGCAAAATTACAGTATCTTAATGTGTTTTCTACTTTCTAACAGGTTCCTGTCATATCCTCAATTTCTCAGAGTTCTCAGTATTGATCTCTAATTTTTAGATTCTAAAATTTTCCTCATGAAAACCACTCTTCCAAAGCTTACCACCCTGCTCTAATCTCTAGTGCCACAGCAAAGTTTTTATTCTTGGGAGTTCCTTTTACTATTATTTTGAATGGGATTACTATCACCGGGGTCCACATCTTCCTCCTTAGTTAATCTCCTTTATGCTGTGATACATCCTCAAGTTAACTTACTATGAAAGTTGTATGTGAGCTAAACCTTCTATGTTGTTACATTATTAGAATTAATAATAATAATGTTCTTTAAACAAACAGTTCTAGGCTAGACATTGTAAAAGATTATGAAAGAATTATAAACCTTTGCTTACACTCAGATAGGAAACAATATGGGAATTAGGTTAAATTCCAGCCCCACTACATGCAAGCTATGTTACTCTTGCAAGTTATTAATTTCTCTGAGCCTCGGTTTTTAAAAATCTGTAAGTAAATGCTAAAAATATCAACCTTCCAGAACTACTATGAGGTTTTTGTAAGGTTATATGCAAAGTTCTGAAGTCAGACTATTTGTCCTCAGATCTGGCTACACCGATCAACGAGAAATGCAATTTTAGGCAAATTTGTTCACCATCCTGTCTTGGTTTACTTGATTGTAAAATAACATAATGATGCCAGTGCCTAAGTTCAAAGGATTTTAATTTTTGAAGGACATAGAAATAGAAGCTGGGCATGGTGGTACATGCCTGCAATCGCAGCACTCTGGAAGGCTGAGGCAGAAATGCAGTGCAAGTTTGAGCCAAGCTTGGACAATTTAGCAACTTAGGGAGACCCTGTCTCAGAAAAGGGGTCAAGGATGTAGCTCAGTGTGAAGGCTTGGGTTCCAACCCCAGTACCAAAAACAGTTTAGAAAACTGCTAGATTGGCTGGGGATTTAGCTCAGTGTTTAGCGTGCTTGCCTTGCAAGCACAAGGCCCTGAGTTCAATCTTCAACACCAAAAAAAAAAAAAAAAGAAATACTTGATCTGTAGTAAGGTTACAATATGTGTTAACTGTTGTTATTGGTTCTACTAAACCAGTAAATACATAACCCTTAAACTATTTTTCTTCTTATTCTCTTAATGAGGAACACCACTATTTTCTAGTTTTTCAAACCTGAAATAAGAAACACTAAACTCTAAACTCCCACTCTCTCCCACATGTCTATATACCAAGTTTGAGAAATTCTCCTTCCCCCAACAAATTTTTTCCCACATCTTTCAATCCTTTGTATTACACCTAATTCACCTCACCATTGTCTTTATTTCAATTATAGCTTTCTGCATAGTCTCCAGTTATAGTCGCAGTTCTGTCCTCTCCAAGCCATCTTTCTCACATAGGCAATGGAGATCTCTGTCAAACACAAAGATAACTGGCTATGGAGAATTGGGAGAACGAATTTCTGAGCTACTGAGGGAGGGTAGCTCCCAGATTAAAAAAAAAAAATTTATTTATGTATTTATTTATTTATTTATTTATTGGTGCTAAGGACCGAATCCAGGGTCTCACACTTGCTAGACAAGCATGCTGGCTACCACTGAGCTAAATCCCCAGCCCCAATTCTTGTTCTTTTAGTTTTAAATTTTGAGATAGGTTCTTGTTAAATCGGTCAGGTTGGCCTTAAATTTATGGCCCTTGTACCTCAACTTCCCATCGTGCTGGGATTATAGGTGTGTGCCGGCACACCAGCTCTTCCTCGTTTTGAACACCTGAATACATTTACACCAAAGTAAACAAGAGAGTAATCAAATTTTCAGGAGTAGTCAACTTCTTCTTTCCTCCTACACTGGCAGAACTAGCATAGTCCTTCAGAAAGTTCATTGCTTCAGAAACCTGAGCACTGGAAAGACTGAGCTCTTTTCCCAAATATAATTTTTTTTTAAAAACCCTGAAAAGTAGTTTATTGTTTTTGCTAGGCAAGCACTCTACCACTTGAGCTAAATCCCCAACCCTAGTTTATTGTTTTTGAAATATCTGTTCTTCTACTAATTTTGTCTGAGCGTCCGTGTGTGTGTTCTAAGTACGTGTTCGATTTGTCTGTGTCTTGCCATATATTGAGTTGAGAATGACAGTGTGCTAAGACATGGAAGATGATGTATAGCAGAAACAATCAAGATGTCTGAAAAGGTAGAAACAGGATTGACAAGTCAAATGAATCCAGAGTATAACTAAGAAGTACATGGTTGAAGATTAGGAGCGCCATAAATCTAATACTAAATGCAAAAGTTTTTATGTGCATGTTTTCCTTACTTGAGTATTCATAGGTTCATCCAACTCACAAAGGAGCTGGGTGGGTGTCGTGGTCCGTGCCTGTAGTCACAGCATGTGCAGAGTCTGAGGCAGAAGAATTGTGAGTTTGCGCTATATAGTGAGTTCCAAGCCAGCCTCCCAGACTGCATAGCAAGACCCTGATTTAAAACAAGAAAAAAGGAGCTGAGGATTTCGCTTGGTGGGAGAGCACTTGCCTAGCAAGTGCAAGGCCCTGAGTTCCATCCCCAGTGCCAAAAAAAAGCAAACGATTTTTAAGCCAGACATTTATGTTTTACATTATCAGAGAACAACAGATTTAAGCTTGATTTTGTAGCCAGTTAGTCCTGAAAAATTGTTCTACTATAGCACTCAGAAAAGGAAGAGGGGGCTGGGGATTTAGCTCAGCAGTTAGGGTGCTTGCCTAACAAGTGCAAGGCCCAGAGTTCAATCCTCAGCACCAAAAAAGAAAGAAAAGAAAAAGAAGAAGAAGAGGAAGAGGGAATGAGAACCTAAGATCTGAAGAGAGGGTCTGAAGCTTTATCCTGCCATCATCTGCAAATCTTACATTAAAGAAGTTATATTAATGGTATCAGCCTCATTCACGATCGAGGAACAGTACTCAGAACCAATCCATTCCATTGGAAAAAAAACAAAAAGTAGGCCATCAAATTGGAAAGGAAGGGGAAAAATTATCTTTGCAGACAGTGTGATCTTACATATACAAAACTGTCACTTTCCATCCCCCCCAAAAATAGCATTAAAAACACAAGCCTGGGGGGCTGGGGATTTAGCTCAGTGGTTAGAGTGCTTGCCTTGCAAGCACAAAGCCCTGAATTTGATCCCCAGCACCAAAAAATAAAACAAAAAACACAATCCTGGCATGGTGGCACATGCCTATAAGCCTAGGTATTTGGAGACTGGGGCAGGGGGATCACAAGTTCAAGATCAGCCTGAACCACTTAGCAAGACTGTCTCAAAATAAAATGTTTAAGTGCTGGGAATGTAGTTGTCTGTGAATGTCCAGGATTCAGTCCCCAGTACTGAAAAATAAAAATCTAAAAAAGTTTGAGGATACAAAACGAATACACAAAAATTAGTTGTGTGTTAAGGAGGAAATATTAAACATCACAATAGCACTGAAAATAAAACACGTAGGAATAAATTTAGCTATTACAATGTACCATATAGAGGTACCATATTAGGAGTACAAAGATATTTAGAAACCACTTTGACCTTCTAGGAGTCAGACTCAAGAAACACATAGTCATAGTGGTGCATACCTGTAATCTTAGCACTCAGGAGGCTGAACTACATAGTGAGTCCATGTCTCAAAAAACCAAAAAGACAAAAGAAATATAAACAATGATAATACTGTGCAATATGATTGTGACAGCACCAGTATGAAAGATTAAGTAACTCTACTTGTACCTGGAACAAATGATAAACAATTCATGGGCATTAGCCCTTGTAAGACTTGCCACAGATCTATTATATGCCTACAGGGGATCCATATGAGCCCAGTTCTTGTTAGCCAAGTCCTGATTGTTAACCAGTTGCAAGAAGAAGCAAAAGTTGCACTAACATCTGTTTACCAATGAACCAATCATTTGTAAAATTAGCTCCCAAACCTCCTTCATTTAACATTTTGGTCTCCATTCATCTCTTTGCAAATTTATTCCAAACTCTTTCCAAAGTGAATTTGAAAATGTCTTGTAAAAGATGCAGAATTTTCAAATAAAGTGTTGAAAATAGTGGGAGAGTGCTCAAATCACAAGCAAAACTGGGTTGGGGATTGAGCTTAGTGGTAGAGCACTTGTCTAGCAACCACAAGGCCCTGAGTTTGATCCCCAGCACTAAAAAAAAAAAGAAGAAGAAGAAGCAAAACCATCAGCAAAAATAAGGATGTTGTGGAAGTAGACCAGCTAATAATTGAAGAGAAAACCAAGAATGGTAGTAACATAAAGCAAAACTTCTCAAGGAATGACTGGAAAAGAAAAAGGACTCAACAGTAAAATATCTTTCATAAATGACTTTTTGGGGACAAGATGACAAACATGTCTTAGCTTCCTTGACTCCATCTATGAAGATGCCATATAAGTAAGAAAGATGCTGACCAATATCCGAATTTAACATAATTTCCTGTAAGAAATCCTTGGGAATAAAACCAGTGCATCAGAAGACTGTACTTTCAGGGATCATTTCTATAATTTGTTACTGGAGAAATTTGCCTGGATATATGAGCACCAGAAACCATGAGGAGCACTCACAGCCTTTGTTGTCTCCTGACTTTGAAGTGACTGTTGGTGTTGCTTCTGTGCATATGCCTTTGAGGATTGTTCTTTTCCTTTGGGAAAGTAAGGGAGAGATCACAGTCTGATAATTATTTAAAAAGAAAAAAATAGTCTGGGGATTTAGCTCAGTGGTTAAAGTGCCTGCTTCACAAGCACAAGGCCCTGAGTTTGATCCCCAGGACCAAAAAAACCAAACAAAACAAAAAAGAAAAAAATGAGGTGGACATAGCAGTGTACTTTGGGAGGCTGAGGCAGGAGAATTGCAAGTTTGACCCCAGCCTGGATAACATAGGGAGACCTTGTCTCAATAAATGATGATGATGATGACAGTGATTGGGGATGTAGCTCATTGTAAAGGCTCTGAGTTCAATCTCTAGTACAGCAAATAAATACCTGAATGGGAAGAAATGGCATTCTAAATAAATAAGACAAATACAGGAAAAGATGTGCTGGGTAAGAATTTAGCTGTGTCATTTTCTTTCTCTCCTGCATTGGACCAGATGCCTCACTGCCTACCCCTCTTCTACTGTGAGGTAGAAAACTGTCGGCAGCACCAGCGTCCGGCTCATGCCAGGGCTGCAACGAGGTGGTCCTAGAGCCTGCAAGAGGCAGGGACAGATGCAGGTGGACTGGTGGGCTCCCGCTTTTTTTTTTTTTTTAAATCGACCCACCTCTTTTTGCCTCAGGTACTTGCAAGAAGAATGCAGCTTTTGGGGGAGAGCAAAGAGAGGTTCAAGATTCCATGTGCAACAGAGTTCCCTGCATAAAGTGAGAGTGGTGGGTAAATGAAAGGAGATGGTCCGGTCCAGACGAGACAGTCTACACACCATAAAATCGTATTCACTGCACAGGAAGGCCAACAGTCTGCATCTTGCATCCGAGGATCAATAACCCAAGCAGAACAAGGATTTTTAAAAATTTTCATTAGTACACATTTGCAGTACATAACGATTACATTCGCTGTGGGGAATTGGTACATGTATATAACATGTCTCAATTATTTCCCTCCTTCTCCCCTACCCCCTTTTTAGATCTATTCTTTTTTTTTTTTTTTTTTTTT
>PVJO010031170.1:0-14626 GCA_004026905.1 Hystrix cristata
CATCAAATTGTTTCTCTGATATGAGAAACCATAGTGTAAATAAGGACAAAGGGGTAGAATAGATACTATGTTTAAAAAAAAAAGGAGAGATAGTATTCAAAAGAGAGGAGAACTAGATAGGGAAAAGGGGGATAAAGAAGAAGGTTAAAAGAAAAGTAAGATGAAAGGGGAAAAAATGGTAAAGTGTAGCTACACTTGTTGCAAATAGGGAAGGGTGGGTGAATGGAAGGGAGGGGAGGGGAAGGGGGGGAAGAGGGGGAAAACCAAGATGTATCATGTACAGGTACAAAATAACCATGTTGATTGTGATCATTATGTATACAATGTACCAATACATGTTCTTGGTAAAAATAAAAAGTTAAAACAAACAAACAAACAAAAAACAAACAAAAAACCCCAATAACTTTCCACTTGAATTAAGTCCCTTGGCAATAGCTTACCCATGTTACTAAGTCACTATTCCAAAGACCAGTTTCAAATTAAAATAATGCACACATTCTTTCTTCATCCATATTTTTGCTTTTGCAACAATTGAGCATGCTAATTTTCTGCAAAAATTTTAATATATTCAATCTTTCCATATATTCATTTAATCCATTCATGCCATCAAAGAAAACCATGCTGTAACGATTGTTGCTACCTCCCACTAAGCTGTGAGCCAGGTGGTGTGGAGAGAATCTCAACAAATTGGTATGAGCAGCCCTGGAAGTGCCATATTTTTAGCACTGTGATAATATGTATAAAGCCCACACAGTCACATGAGCATTTTGCAAAGCCTTAGGAAATTAAATAAAGGAGAATGCAAATACAAAGAAGTTTATTAAATTTTATACAAATGCAGACTTCAAAAATCTTAAAGTAAAAATTATTGGAATAGAAAGGGCCTTAGCAGCTCATTATGAAACATGTTTGTTTGAATTGAATGAAGGTGGTTTTAGAAGAAGTTTACTGAATTAATACTTTTGCATTTGCAAGATGTATTTTCCTCATCGGCTCATAAGAACAAATTATGGAGATGGAAAGAATGATTGCTGGCGGCTGTATGTCCTTCCAGCTTCCCCATGCAGAGGAAGCTTTTCCACAGCTCAGTTCTAAACCTCCTTGCCTGACAGGGGCTGGAATTCCATATACAGCAGTTCTCCTCCAACTTTAATGTGCACAAAAGCACCTGGGATTTTTTTTTTTTTTAATGTGCATTCTGTTTAGGAAGATTAGGTAGGTCGGGCCAGGTTTGAAAGTCTGCGTTTCTAGGCAGCTCTCCAATGTGGCTGCTGCTGCGGCTGACCCTTGGGAATTAAAGAATAATGCTCATCCCTGTTTCCAGCGTCCATGGATTCAGATTTAATTGGCATGGAGTGGATCTGGACCTTTGGAGTTTTCAATACCCACAGGACAAAGTCTGAGAACCACTGCTTTAGAGCAAGACATCTGAAAGTGTCCTGATCAGAAGACTAACCTGGAGTACTTGCTAAAAAAGAGACTCCCAGGCCCCATCCTAGGGTTACTGGGTCAGAATCTCCAGAGGAAGAGGGTAACCTGTAAAGAATGTAGCTGGCATCTGTAACAAGTCATTTCCTGGCATTGGGGAAGTGTGGTCAACGCTGTCCTAGAGCCATCATTGAGGCCAGGCATGTGGGGTGTGATTGCTTCCCCTTGTAGTCATGAATCCATACTTAGACCAATTTCTTTATCGTAGGAAGAAGTATCATGCAGTATATGCCTTTAGAAAGGCATTTGAGGAGGGTCGATGGGGAGGAAATCTGGTTCATCCAAAGGATGGGGAAGTGTGAAGTGTCATTCTGGGAGTCCCTGTGAGGCAAAGGAGACTGCCTCTTCATTTTCACAGACTCTGGTCACTCTCCAAAGCAGTTTTTTAAATAGCCACAGTTAGTTTCATGAGCAGATGATCTCTGTGATGTTCATTTTTTAAACTATACATTACATGGCATTTTTATTTTTACATTATAGTATACTATTTTATCTTAGCCTGCAAATTGTAGACTTGTCCCTCAGATTTATAGAAAAGTTTCCAATCAAGTTACAGTTAAAGAATCTAGTTAGTGATATGGGTTTGAGAGTGTGTACATAGAATATATAAATGTTGTTTTTTAGCAAATGTCCTGGGAGATTGTCGGTTAAAATAATAAAATTATGCTAGATTGACTGCTAAAACAGAAAGGTATCACTTGTGTTTGTTGTGCAAACGTGTTATTATTGACCCATACTGAATGCCAGGCATTGTGCTAAGGCACAGGGCATCTGCACCACCAAAATAATGTGAAGTTTTCTGGGCGACACTGGGTGGAGTGCATAACCTTTCTATTCCTCGTGTATGTGTCCCTTTCAAATGGCACTGGTGCTTTAAAAGGTATAAAGGAGCAACACTCAGTTTGAAGGAAACATTTAGTTTTGTGGAAAATAAGCACTCTGTTCTATCCCTTCTCATACACTAGAGTAGGCATTTAGAATATTTTGTTAGTACAAAACATGATTAGGATATAATCTTTATTTATTTAAGTACAAGGAGACTAGTACAGTGGTTGTCCCTTTGATTTGCAGCCTCTCTTTCCAAGCATTGTCTGCTCAGGGGTAGTACTTGTGGAACTGAGAAAACAAAACAAAACAAAATCCTCAATACAAAATCCAAAGCTGCCTCTTTGCCGCCACCTTCCTCTTTTATTTCCCTCCATCTGAGTATGTATAAATTTCCTGAAGACTTTCAGACCAGGGTACTGTGTTTCCCTAATGGTCGCACAGAGAGTTTTTTTCTTTCTTTTTCTTTTTTTGTTAACATGTTTTGCCCACAGTTGTATCCTAATGCCTACACCTTGATTGGCACATGGGAGGAACCAAAGACTATTTCTTCAGTGAAAAACCTGGCTCACTCTGGGTGTGGAGGAATGGGTTGATAATCACAGCATTGTAGGCGGCCGAAGCAGGAGGATTGCAAGTTCAAGCCCAACCTGGGGAATTCAGTGATTTAGTGAGATCCCATTTTAAAATTTAAAAGGGAGGGTGGCAGGGGATGTAGCTCAATGCGAAGGCCCTGGGTTTAATCCCCTGTACCACAAAAACAAACAAATGAAAAAGAAAGAAGAAAGAGCTCATGTTCATGTCATTTCCTTACCTAAGCTGAGACAATTCCTTGGGAAGGGGGCTGTGGAGTGCTTTATTTCAACCTTCCTTTTATGCATACATATTTTGTAATTTTCTTCTATTAACCTTCTCTGATTCATGATTTAAAATAACTCTGATCTTCTACACATACTTCTCTTCTTTTGGGCTGAAAAAAATGCGGGATTTAATTTTGAAAATATTTTTATGTTGTTTTACATCACTAAACAGTCTTATTAATTTTCCATTTGCCTTATGCGGAAGGTATAACCTGAGACTTATGTGGATGAAACAGTTTCTCTGTAGCAGAGATGGAACTCTTTGAGATTTGTTACGTTGATCCTGTACATTCAAGGAGGTGTACTGTTTCTAATTCAAGGTATAAAGTATGCTCTTTGAAAAGAACAAATACAACTAGGATATGCAATCTGACAGATTTCTGAAAATTTTAATAATTCCTAGATATTTCGATTGTCAGTCCAAATTTACAAGAAATTTCTCTGTGTATTTAGTCCACAGGTACAAAAGATAATAGCATCTTACATTATTGACACTGCTAATTCTTACCTATAACCTACAGAAGTTCGCAAACAGCTTGAATAAGTATTTTGAAGACAGTTTCAATTGTAGAGAGCATAACTAATTAAATGCATTACAATATTGGAACTCTATAGTATGTAACAGGAATTCTGTGGCTGTAAGACAGGTGAAACTATGTTCATTGTAAACAAGATAATCCATTCTAGCTAGTTCATGTGACAAGACTTATTAAATGATATTAAAAATATTACAGACTCTTTAAGATTGCCGGGTTCCAACTGTGATGCATATAATACCGAGGCCTGGAGGGGCAGAAATGTGGTTCACTCTGCCAATTCTCAGCCCTGAATGGTGGCCAGTTCTGTTCTTGGAAACTAAACACTTCCTGCCTCCCTCATCCATGGAAATTCAACAGGAAGTGTTTCTCCTGAAGTCATTCTCTTCAAAATCAAAGTTTTATATAGGTGCATCTGACTGGCAGAATGCAGATAACATGCCTCCATTCCACCTGCAAGGGAAACTGGGAAAGGGGCGTCTGTCTCTTGGAAAGGTAAGACCTTACACCCGAGCATGGAAGGGTGTTTAAAAGCTTTTTGGTAAATGGAAAATGTCTTCTAGAATGAATATTAGATTGGATTAGAATCAGATTATTGGATTAGAATTAGATTTTTAGATTATTGGATTAGAATTGGATTATTGGATTAGAATCCAATGGTACAGATTAAAAAAAACAACACTCAATGAGTTTCTCAAAATTACAGAGGAAAGACTGATTTCAAACTCAATTCTACACGGCTCCAAAACCGGATGATTTTGCATTCTTAGCAGTATTTTCTGTATCCATCTTTGCTGCATTGCTGTAGTCGAAGCATTTTTGATAACTACTATTTTTAATAAAAGAATATTATTAATGAATTGTAACTATTTTTCAATTTTTCCTAAGACTTAATTCTATACTAGGCAATGAGTTAGGTTTGGAGAATATGAACCAAAAAGTAGTCATTGTATTCAAAGAGTATATAAATCAGCAGCTACTCATTTTTCAGAATACATAAATCAGGATCTAGTCATTTTTTGATTTGTGTCAGCCAGCTTTACCATTGCCAGAACAGAAATCCCTGATGTACACAACCTAAAGGAGGAAGAGTTTGTCTGGGCTCATGGTTTCAGAAGGTTCAGTGCATGACTAACTGGTTCTGTTGCTGTGGGTCTGAGGTCAGACAGGAACATCATGGCAGACAGGCCTGGTGGAGCCAAGCTGCTGACTTCGTGGTGGCTGGAAAGTAGGACACAGGGGAAGAGTGTCAGACAGAAATTTGCCCTCCAAAGACACAACCCCAGTGACGTACTTCCTCCAGTGGAGCCCCACCTCCTAATGGCACATTCAGGTGGGAGCAGCAGAGGGTTAATCCACTGATGAGCACAGCACTCCCATGATCTGATCGCCTCTCCAGGAGTCTCTTCATCCAGTCAAGTGAATAATTAAGATTAACTGGCACAGGATTAGTGGGTGTTTTCTGGAGGAACAGGGTCAATTGTGTGGATGTATGAAGGGCAATCTGCTTTACAAGTCCACCAGTTTAAATGTGAATCTCATCCAAAAACCCACTTGCAGAAATATCCAGAGAATCAGGGTTGGGGATTTAGCTCAGTGGTAGAGTACTTACCTAACAAGCACAAGGCCCTGAGTTCAATCCCCAGCACCCCTCCCCCCAAAAAAAGAAATACCCAGAGAATGTTCAACCCTATATCAGGGCATCATGGCCCAGGCAAACTGACACATACCATTACCTGCAAAATTAACTTTGCTATGTACTATTCTACATCTCAGTGAGACCGGCGTCTCAAAGCCCCTATAATTACTCAGGATTAATTTCAATATATTTATATCTATATTCATCTCCAATTTCCTGAATTTCACTTTGGCAGATCTGGAGGTGTGTAAAAAAGTAATGATTTAAATTTTATTGCCATAATAAAATAGGAATAAACGGCTTGGCTTTATCTTGTCTCAAGTACTTATTGATAAGACATAATAAGTGGCAAAATAAGTATATGCTGTAAGAATTTAAGTTAGAATATAAATGCAAAATGTTCCTGGTTAATGTTCTTTACATTTTCTCACACTATTTCTGAAGTATTTACTTCCAGAATGACAGAGGACATTACAAAAGTGACAGATAATTTATGTGTCATGGGAAAAAGAGAAATGTCAGTGAGATGAATGCTCATCAGTAATGGATCTTAATTACAAGTATTCCACGTATCTCAGTATTTCACAGTCCATTGACTAAAACCAACTCAAATCACATGTGCAGTGTAATCTAAGTTAACTGGCATGAATATGTATGTGTGGATATGGATATAGCTATAGTTATAGCTATCAATATCATCCCTTTATATTATACAGGAGTGTGTAAGATAAAATGTTTATACAGTACATGTATGTATGTAATTATCACTTTTAAAATAAAGTTTGAAATTCTTAAAGGTTTTTCCCCCTGAAACAGTTGTATTGAATGCAATTCACAACATAGATTTTTTGTTGTTGTTGTTGTTGCTGGAGATCGAACTCAGGGTCCTGCACTTACTAAGAAAGCACTCTAACCACTGAGCTAAATCCCCAGCCCCACAACATAGATTTGTAATGACACATGAAGCCAAACATTTTCCAAACGTGAGCAAGAACTAAGATTGTTCCTTATGTCCTGTATTTCCATTGGGATTGAATAGCAATTTGAGATTTGCCAGTTACAATACACTGTCTTACCATATTGGGATAGGATTAGGTAAGCATTGTTGTTAAAATAAAGTTTTCTAAGTGAGAATAAAGCCCGTTCAATGGACCTATTTCTTTGATATTTATTGTTTATATAACATATCCATACATTAGGCTCTCAAAATACCCAAGTTTCCAACTCACGATGATTTGATTTATGATTGATCTTTTTTGACTTTATAAAGGTGCAAAAGTGATACACACTCAAAAAAAACCCATGCTTGAGATTTGGAATTCATCTTTTTCCTTAGCCAGTGCTGAGCAGTGCAGTCCTCATCTCTCTTGGTGTGCTGGGCCACAGTAGCTTGCCACAGCTCTGAGCTGGCTGCACAATTGCCAGGGTAACAATAAACAAAGTACAGCGTCCTAAATTGCCTGGGTTTTTTGGATGTTGTGTTTTGTGTTTCCACATCCTGTCATGGTGCTGTCTCCTACATCCATAAACCATACTTCTTCTTACATTAAGTACAGTATGCAATAAATTACATGATATGTTTAATACTTTTTTATAAAATAGGCTTTATGTTAGATGATTTTGCTCATCTATAGGCTAATGTAATTATTCTGAGCACATTGAAGTTAGGCCAGGGCAAGATATGTCGTTCAATAGATTATTAAAGGCATTCTGGACTTAGGTATCTTCAACTTACAATGGTATTGAGATGTAGCCCCATGGTAAGTCAAAGTGCATTCATAATTATTTTTCCTTTTTTGTTTCCTCCTGAATCTCTTTAGGAAAAGACCTTCTGAGAGATTCGAGGTCTTTATATTTTCCCAAACTATTACAAAAGCAACAATGCAGAAAGCTTTATGCAATTTTAAAGGATTAAGAGGGAAATATTTTATATTTAGAATGAAAAATCAATAAGCATTTTTATTCCTTGGAAGATGCAAAGAAACATTGACTATATTGAACAAAATTTCACAATACTAATATACTTTACTTGGATGGAATACCTAACTTTACTTTCTTCCTTTGCCTTTTTACATAGGAATTCTGGGTGAAAAGACTCTTATCTTCTTACTAGCACTACCCAGATGAAAACTAGAGCTTCAGCCTTTTAATGAATGAACAGAGCAAGTAATTCTATACTTAGATTTTGCCTTTCATTAAAATCTCTGTGAAATATAAAAAGCATAGTACAGTCAATTTGTGGTTATGATATCTATATATAGCTGCAATTGGCAGCCCTACATACATACAAATTATGAAATTTTCATGTGCAATTAGATTAAAAATGTTCCTGCACCAAAATACATGTGTTGTGTTCTAAGCATGTAATTATGAGATCGAGGTAAATCTACAATATTGAATTTGGATAAAAGTTCTTCATTGAAGGGAGACATTTTTAAAATGCCAAGTAACTAAGAATTTTAACGTTGATTTCAATGAGTAGGTGTGATGTTTTGCATTTATTCTATGCTTAACTCTGCTTTCTTCCCCCTATTATACAAAGTTTCCTTTTTAAAATATTATGAAGAGGTGAAACAGTTCCTTGAAAATCATGGGACCTATGTCCAGTGGTTGTATGCAGTCAGGGGAGTAAATGAGCTATGTAACAGTCAAACTGGACAGATCAATCTGGTTAGAGCCAAAGTAATGTCCAAACTATGAGTACCCAAGTTGGTGGATGATTTTTCCAATGATATATTAGATAACTCTTGATTAAGGAAAATAAAATGGAATAAGAACAATGAGAACCCAATGTAAACTTTACCCTTTGCATGGATTTTATCTGCTTTATGCAGCATAGATGATTGCGTGTCCCCATTTTTAGAATTTTCCTGAATGCTGTTCTACATTCTTCTACAACAAAGTAACTTTGATCTTAGAGATAAACTTTTAATCAGACAGCAGAAACTAAAATGGAAAAAAAAATAAAGTTGAACTAGAGGTAGTCTCCATAATTAAGACTTTTCACATTAAATAAAAGAATCTGATGTTGGAGTTAAATAGATGGAATATACTGATTTTTGTTGTTGTTTTCATACTCTTGCTGCTGTCCAGGTTTACTTTCCATCTCTGTAGCTACTTTTGCTCTGCTACATGAATAGTAAAGTGTAAGTCATCTATATGTTTCTCTAGCAGATTTTGCCCATAGTTGTATTTTGAACTCTACCTGTAAAATGTAACCATTACCATACAAAATAAGTAAAAACTAGGTCGATAAGTACTAGTTGGGTATTTTAGAAAAAAATATTGATACAGTTAATTTTCTGTCAAGTTATTTGCAGGTGAAAGTAGTTATGATTGCAAACACTGGTTACCCCCTAGATCTGCCCTCCCTTTATACAGCAAGAATGCTTCCTATATTTATATAAGAAAATAAAACTTAATATAACTAACAAAATTACATAATATTTATTGTTTTGTAATTACTATATTACATATGTGGTAAATTAATGCACATTATGTTTTAAATTAAAACTTAACTGTTCACATTATATATGTTACTTTTTATGATTCTTTTTTTCAGTCCTTATTTTTTATTAGTACTACATGTTTGCAATATGTAATGGGTACATTCCTTGTGGGGAGCTGGAACGTGTACATAACATATCTTACTTCTTTTTTCATCCCCTTGCCCTTCCCTTCAACCTTCTCTCTCCATCCCTTGGTCCCCTTCCCTTTTGCAAAAGATCTACAGTATCCCTGTTTCCCATTATCTAGCTTTTATTTTGCTCATAATTTATATTTTGGACTTCTCATACAAGAATCCATGTGATATTTAAGCTCGTGTGTCTTGATGTATTTCACTTAATACCGTGTTTTCAAGGTGCATCCTTGTCCTACAAATGACTGAATGGCTCTTTCTGACTGGGTTTAAAATCAGCCGAACAACAGCATTTCTGCTATCTCTATCTGTTTTCATTTCGTAATTACAGAAGGATATAAATAGTACTCATGTGTAGAGAAGATACTGTAGTGAAGACATCTAGAGACATATGTTTAGCATAATGCATTATTTAGCTTCTCCTCTTCTACAGTTAAGGAATTCTCAGATATAATTCATGTTCCAAACTCTCATCAAGTGTGTCCTAGAAAGACGAAACAGTTACTGTCTTATCACTGGAGTGTGTTCAGGTCTTACTAATGTTTGCAATTTTCTCAAGTTTCATTGGCAATACACTTTCTTAAATATAAGAAATGAAGTTGATTTCCAAAGTGATATGTGAAGGAGGTACAAGAGCCTCGTCAGCCTTGCTTATATCCTGCCTGAAGGTAGCAGTCGAACTGTTTCAGCACATCAGGATCCGGGTTGGAAAGCTCGTGCTTGTAAAGGGCACTGAGTGGATTAAGTAGGATGTCCAGAATTGGGTCCCTGCTCCTGGGTCAAGCCTGACCTGAGGAACGAGTGATGTGGGGTTTTCTAATTCTCACAGAGGGAACTGACACTGTGTGAGGAAATGATTTCCATTATTTCTTGGAGATTGGAAACCTATGCAGGCTGCTAGTAACTATAATAATTTTAGTAGTATCTATTATTTGGGGAAATCCCTTGGTTCTTCTTCACCCAATGTACCTGCTACAGTGTAACGTATTACCCATGTGCTCTGGTAATAGCAATATAGTTTCGAAGTGTATTTTTAAATTTTTAAATGTATGCATCTATGTCTTTTGAAATAAGCTTTACTATTTTTATTTCCAATTAATCTTAATATTTAAATTTTTCTGGCTTTATTGAAGTATAATTGACAGATGCTTGCATGCTTTACATATACAGCATGATGATATGATATACATATATATTGTGAAATAATTAAGTGCAATCAAATTACTCAACATATTTAGCACTTCACTTCAGATTCTATATTTTGTTTTGTTTTGTGGAGAAAACATTTAAGATAAACTCTCTTTGCAACGTGTCAAGTATACAGTGCCACATTGTTACCTGTAGACATCATGTTGAATGTTTGGTCCCTGTAATTTATTTCTCTTGTACTTGAAAGTTCGCATTCTCTGTGTAACATCTCCTCAACCATATCATCCCCCACCTCTGGCAGCCACTATTCTATTCTGTTTCTGAAAGTTTAACTTTTATATTTTCAATAAATTATTTTCATAATTAATCTCTCTGACATTTCATTTAGCATAATTTCTTTTGAAGTACATACAGACTGTGGCCAACAGCAGAGTTTCCTTCTTTTCTAAAGCTGAATAATATTGCATTGTTTATCTATACCACAAATTCTTTATTCTTTCATCAGTCAGTGGACACTTATGTAGCTCCCACGCTTGGCTCTTGTGAAAATTCTTCAATGAACGTGGGAGCAATCTCTTCTAGATGTTGAGTATAACCTCCCCGTGAGATTGGAAGATCATGTTGTATTTCTATTTTTAAAGTTTTGAGGAACTTCCATGCTGCTTTTCATAATGACCGTACCAGTTTATATTCGTGCCAACACTGCAAAAATGTATTTATTTCTTATTTCTTAGTGTATCCTAAAGGGAAAATTCAGCAGTTTGTTTTTCATTTCATTTGTTTTCCTATCCTTTTATTATAAAATACTGTGTTAGAACTCAGATTAATGGCTTTGAAAACAGAATTGAAATAGCATTTGCTTTCATAGCATCTAATTGCCTAGAGAGATACCATTTTAAGTGGGGCTAAATTTAACTGACAGATATTTTCAAGTTCTCATTCTTGAGTTTTCCTGAAATGGGAGTAGATCCAGTGAACAGATGACTGCTACAGTTTTTCTAAGTCTTTCAGATCTAAATCCGCTTTTATTTTTCTTATTTTATTGTTTTACTATGCACTAGTGTGATCTTTACTTGAAACTGTTAGCTCCCAGTTGCCTACATTTTAATATATTCATACAACCAGAAAAATAACAATCACATTATAGTGGCAAAAATTCTGCAAGCGTCATAAAATAGAATATATTTTCCTGAAAAGGAAAAATCAATATTTAAGTGGAAACATGTGTGAAGCTAATGCTTGTCTGATGATTTGTTCTGCCAAGACCTGGCGTAAAGTATAAATATTCCTAGGAAGGCTAGTGTTCTTGTTTTTTCTTTTATGTCTTTGATTTTTATTTTCACTTTCATTTGTCCTTTAAACTTGCTAAAATGTGTGCTTTGTGGCTCCTCATCTCCCGATATTCCAACTTATGATATTTATGAGTAGAAACATTAAAAACTATGTGTACGCACAAGTGCACACAGACCAATTGGGAAGATGATGCTTGCACATTGTGTATTTATCTTTGTTCCTGTAAAGCTCTTTGTCAGAGCCCATTTACTTCATGCCATACCTGTAATAACAGCACCAGCCTCTTCATATTCTTCCCAAATAAGCCCAGATAGAATCAGAATATAAGCGAGTGTGTAGTGAATCTGCCAAGCAATTAAACCGCTCAGTGGTGCTAAGAACTTTGAAATTCAATTACCTGTGTCACTGGGAACATGATGCCAGTTAGGAGTCCAGTGAGGAGGAGCATTTTCATCTTTAGATCTTTTCATTACTGTTGTATTTTTAAATAACTTTATACTGTGGATATTTTTCTAGCCTAGATCACTCTTCAAATGGTGACTATTAGGACACTGTGGACTTTTTAATTGGCCTTTGTAGGGATTTGTGTGGGTTTACCTGTCTATACACAAAGTGTATAAATTATTCGTGTTTTGGTTTAAGAATATATCCCCACCATGCAATGTGATTTGCCACTATAATGTGATTGTTAATGTGGTGTATGAATATATGAAAAAATAGGCAACTAGGAGCTAAGAGTTTTAAGTAAAGATCTAAATAGTACGCAATAAAGCGATAAAATAAGAACAACAACAGAAGTATGTAGGTTTGAAAATCTTAGAAAGACTAACTATAATCTAATTCCATTTTAGGAAAGTTCAGGAATTAGATTTTGAAAATATGTGTCAGTTATATTTAGTCATATTTAAAATGACGTATCTCTAGACTTTTGGAATATAATGATATTCGTGTTCTGATTTGACTAGAACACTGCACAGACAGGCCTTTTGTTTTTAATAATCATCTATTAACAGTAAATGGTACTGTTGGTGTTTGGTGTTTACACCCTACTCTGTTGTCACTTAGGGCTATGTACACACTAGATTGGAGGTTCAGTACTCTTCGGAGAAAAAGAAGTCAGCTCTAAGAAACACTCTAATTCATTTTTCCATCAAATATTCACTGAGAATCTACCCTGTGTCATATGCTGTAAAAATATGGGAGAGAGAATGAGGACCAAACACTTGAGTTGTTTCTGTATGGACATGACAGTCTCGTGGAAGATTTAGAAATTAGTCAAACTTGAAAGGTCTAATTGGTGCTCTGATTGAAGTGAACAATTCCCTTCACTGAGGAGGCGGGAGAGCAGACAGGTCTGAGGCCAGGGAAGTCCTCCTAAGGACCTATCGGAGCAGAAATTACAGTCGGTGGGATGGAAGACACATTCTAAGGCTAGAAAAGAGCATATGCAAAGGTTTTGATGTAAGAAAAGTTCAATTCCTTAGGAAAAACAAAATAGTATAATTAAAATTCAAACATTACTAAAAATAACTTTTTAAATGATTCTAATATCAAGTTTTAAAGTTTTTAATAGAAAAAATCATGAAGAAATTTAATTTTCATAATTTTTCAATTATAGGATCAGATATTTGGTAAGATCCTTATCAATTTTGATTCATTTCCAATGCTACATCAACTTTAATTGATTTAGTAAACTTTTTTAATTGACTTTTTCTAATTCCTAAAGTGCATTTTAACTCCTACATTTAAAAATCTAAAGTTGGTATGTTTAGTAGCTTGTCATATACTTCGATCTTTCGCAAATGAAAAACTAACTCAATTTTATCTAATCTATTTGTCCAAAATTTGCCATCAAAATAAGGTGGGAAAGAATCCATATTCTTGCATATTCACTCTTGTTCCTTCTTTTCCATTGTCATCTAATAAATATTCCCAGCCACGACTTTGCCCTGAGTTTTCCTGTGGTGTCTCCACCATTGACTCTTTACTTTATCTATTTACTTACGATGGTTTTCTGTTTGTTTCCCACATTGTCTGGAAGGGAAAGAATGGTTTGGCTTATCTTGACCCTGCAGCTCAGCACAGTACATGAAACATGGTAGATATTTCATACATGCACACATATTTTTTTTCCACAAATGTCAGCGAGAACTCTTTATTTTTTCTTCTCCATTTGGTAGATTCCATGAAGGCAAGGATTTTTGTTTTGGTCTGTAGTTTACACCTACTCCTTATGGCATATAATGAACATAAGTAAATATTCAGTGGTTGAGTTAATAATTAATTCATTTAATGTTCATGTTTTCTAAATCATTGCATGTGATATCAGATAAGAATTCAAAAACCTTGAATTTTTATGAGAGTATAATAAATTTACTTTAAGAAATGTTAAGAGAAAAGATAAGATGGCATAAAACTTCCTTTCAAATACCTTCCTGTTAATTAGCAAACTGTGCAAAGTATCTCTTCCATGCTCACTATACATACCTTAAATAGTAGAGGTTACTAGTGAGTAATTAAAATATTCATGAATAAATAACATCTCCATTCAATCGGTTTGCTGTGAGATCCTTACTACTTCTGCTGATGATGTTGGCTATGGTCCAAACACCAAATATCAATGTTATTAAATGTACTTGCTGGCATTTAATCTGTTAATTATCACTTAAAGAGAAAGTCCTTGACATTTCAAGAGTTATTTCCAATTATTGCTGCTAGATTGTGCTACACTTCTTTTCCTTGCCAAAAAAAAAAAAAAGTCACATAAGACTGTGACAGAAGAAAATGAATAAATATTATCATTTAAATAGAATCACTTCCTCTGGAATGCGAGTCCTCTGGAATGGACTCGCATTCAAGAGTCTAAGAATGCATCTGGCAAGACAGTCGGTCTCTCCCCAGCACTTTATGCTTTGGGAAAATACAGTCAGGATGACAATTACTGTGTCTGAGCAAGTGACTGATTAGTGAGAAGTTCCCGGATGCTTAGTTCAAGCCCTCATCAATGAACTCGTAAAGCAGGAATGATTTCTTACCCAAACCACCCTCTGATATTTCAGTTTGCTTCATGGACTTAGAGCCAATGCCAAATACATACTTAAGTATAGTCTTAGATAAAATCTTTTCCAATTAAAAGGAATACATTTGTAGTCTTAGAAATGCAACCTGTTCAATAAAAATGCTTGTAGAGAGGTAT